>JAOXJP010231293.1:0-10652 GCA_025762735.1 Platanus orientalis | reverse complement strand
ATTAGGATGGCATTAGGGGGTGAACACATCTGTATTGAAAAGTGATAAGCACCCCCGAAAAGTGAAAGTCACTTTTAGGTACTGATACTCAGCCTCCTGATGTCATCCTAGTGAGAGTGGATTGTATCCGTTCCTCTTATCATCTGCTCCTCTTTGCACCCTGGTGAAGGCACATCAGCATTGACAAGTATTTTCACTTTATTTTGGGGGGGAAGGTGCATTTCACTTGTCGGCACTGATGTGCCGTCCCCTGACAGTGCAGAAAGGAGCAGATGATGAAACGGATTCAATCCACTCTCCATCCTAATACATCAGGAAATGCAAATTTCCGTACCTAATCCCAACCCAGTCTTGTGGATCCAATTTGTAGTGCACAATGTCGTCTTTTTCTCTTCTTGTTGTATGGGTTCGACTCCCTGATACAGAAACAGAAGTCAAGTCTTGTGGGCCAAGTGGTTACATACAAAGGCGTGCAAAGTACAAGGTAGAAAAATGCGAGGGTAACAACATTGTCAACCATTCACACGGGAGAGTCAAGGACAAACCAAAAGTAAATTTGGTGGACTCTAATTAATTGAGTCTTTATATGATGTGGAAAGGCCCATAAAAAATAACTTTTTTAAATGCATATTTTACAGTGAAAGAAAACAACTTTAGTGAGAAAACCCTCACATCTTTTTCCTATTACGAGGCTTGTGATTTCAAAGTTACTTTCTTTTGTGAATGGATAAAAAATGCTCACCTTGACGAATGCTAACCACTGCTCTTTGTCAGGAAGTGGGCACATCAGCGCCAAAAAGTGAATGTGCACTCCCAAAGAAGTGAAAATCACTTGTCAATGCTGCCGCGTCCACCCCTGACAAGGAGCAAGGATGAGCATTTGTTAAGGGAAGCATTCATAAACCTATCCCCTTCTTTTTGGGAGGACAAGACACACAATAAGTAAAATTTGAGGATTCAATTCAGACGTTTCTTATTAACCTACAACTGTTTTTTTTTTTTTTTTTTCTGAGATACCTTTTATCTGATGAGGAAAAGCACATAAAAAGAACATTTTAAGTACATTCTCTACAGTTAAAGAAAACTTTAGTGAGAAGAGTATCGTTTTCCCATTACGACGTTTGTGATTTTAAAACTACTTATTGGAAGACATGGACATACCAAAAGTAGATTATGGGGACTCAAATCACCTAAGGTGTTTTATTTGATGTGGAAAGTGTCAGATACTTGTAAATGAAAGAAAAGATGATAATGACCGAGTCTTGGATCGTGCTTTCTTTGAGATGGTATTTCGTTATTCATCTTTAATCTAGTTTTTTTTCTTGAAATGGACAAAGACTACAACGAGTCCACAAACCTGTCTCTAATTGAAGCACTTAGAAATAACACTGGAAAAGTTTAGAGAGAACTCAAAGAAGGTTAGAAAAATGAGATAGTAGAAGAGATTTGATATATCTTAGAGTGAGATGGGGGTGCGGTCTCATATTTATAGGTTTCATGGGGATGTGTCCTTTGGTTTGACACATGAAAGAATTGCAATTTGTGGCTTTTAGGGGGTAAGGGATACCTTTGGTATCTTTGTTTCATTGTTTGTTGCTAAGGGCTCAGCTTTTTTTTGGCATTATTGGGCCCAAGGGATGCCATTGGTGAACCTAAGGTTAAAGGGTGTGACCAAAAGCCCACACCTGTCATGGTTGGTAACTTGGACATTTTAAGTTTTTTTTTTTTTTTTTTTTTTTGGTTAAAAAAAAAAACCAATAATGATTCGTGGTGAAAACCTTTTGAATTTTTGTTTTAAATAAAAAAAAAAAAAAAAAAACACACACACACACACACACACATTAAAAAGAACTTTAAATACATTTTTTTTTTATAATGAAAGCAAACCATTTTAGTGAGGAAGAATCTCACATATTTTTCCCATTATGACGTTATCGATTTCAAAGCTGCTTCAATATTGGGAAGAACTTCACCAGTTGGAGAATGGGGTAATTTACATTCTCCGGACCAAGTCCATGGGCCAAAATCATCCCATTGATCACGTCTTCTAAAAATATTGTGTCATGATGGAATTGACCCAGGGTCTAAAGCAAATGTGGCCCAGCCCCATGGAAGTGGGTTTTAAAACCTTCTTTTTCATCATTTTTTTTAATATATTTAAAACCTGTATCTTCTTTTTCTCTACTTTGCGTCTTCTCTACTTTGTATCACCATGTCATGCCCCAGTGGAACCATTTAGACGGTTGTCAAGTTAATGGATCTCTACCTTATTGAAACTACCACCACATCTTCCCTGCTCTAATTTCAATGGATGTCTTTCGAAATCACTTTTAGTGAGACAAGGACACGACGTCCTTATCTAATGAATTTAATTAAAGTGCAACGAGTAACACGATGATGACGACTGGCGTGAAGTGCTTGTCAAAAGAAGATACCAGGTTAGTCCCCTGCTAAATAATCTACCAATTCACACGGGATCATAGTGAGGTGCATGCCCATGGTAGAAGATGCTTGCTAGCCTACGTGTGTCAACCGTTGAAGCACTTGTTTGGAACCATATATAGTTTTTGGCATCAAAAGGGTAGATTAAAAGGTTCCGCCGCAAAAATTATAGACATTACACAAAAATTGTTTGATTGGAATCTTTGCCTTTGTTTCATGGTGTCTGTAATCAGGTCTTGTAGAGTTTCACCATAGTCCATCGATCCCCATGAGAAAGGGCTCCAATCAAACGGTCCTTTCGAACCTGAACCATTTTCTCGGTCATGACCCAACGAACCAACGGTCAAGGTAATGGGGTCTTTAAAACCACCACCACCACCACCACCACCTCGTCACTTGTCAATCTCATTGGTGTATCTCAAAATCACTTGCAATGAGATTTCTACTCTTTTCATGGTTTTTCCTACTCCACGGTGTCTCCGTTTTCTTTGGTATTGTTAAAATTTCAGTTAACTGCCAATGTCTGGAAGATCAAACTTTATCGTTGCTTCAATTCAAGCAAAGCCTATCCTTCGATCCGGTTTATGCTACTTCAAATCTTACGTCCTGGAATTCAAGCACCGATTGCTGTTCATGGGAAGGTGTCACCTGCGACGGAGATGCGGGTCATGTTATCGGTCTCGACCTCAGCAGCAAATCTATATCTGGTGACATTGATAATTCGAGTAGTCTCTTTCATCTTAGATATCTAGAGTACTTGAATTTGGCTCACAACAACTTCACTTTTTCTACATCTCGATTTGACCAGCTCAGTAGCTTGACTAATCTCAACCTGTCCGACTGCGGATTAAGTGGGAAAATTCCTACTGAGATCTCACGTTTGACCAGGTTGGTTTCTCTTGATCTCTCTAGTACCCGTTGGAGAGCTGAGGATTTGAGAGTTGCGCATTGCACGGAATGGAGCCTTGAAGCCCCAGATCTCAGAATGCTTGTTGGGAACATGACAAGTTTGAGAACTCTCCATCTTAATAACGTAAGAATTTGGGCACAGGGGAGTGAATGGTGCAAGGCTTTATCCTCCGCACTCCCTAATCTGCAAGTCTTAAGCTTGTCCAATTGCCATCTTCAAGGCTCTATAGATTCTTCCCTTTCGAACCTTCGTTTTCTCTCTGAGATTAATCTTGACTACAACTATATCTCTGATGAAGTACCACAATCCTTTGCGAATTTCTTGAACTTGACTTCCCTACATCTCAGAGGGTGTCATTTGAATGGAACATTCCCAGAGAAGATTCTCCAGCTAACGACCCTACAGACGCTCGATGTTTCCAGAAACCCCTATCTCCAGGGTTCTTTGCCAGAATTTCCATTGAATGCATCTCTTCGGAATTTGTTACTCTACTACACAAGTTTTTCAGGTTACTTACCAGAATCAATTGGTAAACTTTTGCTCTTGTCCGAATTAAACCTTATGCTTTGCAGTTTCAGTGGATCGATTCCGTCTTCAATTGGGAACCTTACCCAGCTTGTTAATTTGTTGTTAATTGGTAACAGTTTCAGTGGATCGATTCCGTCTTCAATTGGGAACCTTACCCAGCTTGTTAATTTGTTGTTAAATGGTAACAGTTTCAGTGGATCGATTCCGTCTTCAATTGTGAACCTTACCCAGCTTGTTAATTTAGACTTATCAGATAACAATTTCGCTGGTCCAATCCCTTTGTTGCCTGAGAATCTTTTCCATGTAGACCTTGCCCACAATCATTTAACTGGTTCACTTCCTTCCTCTAACTGGAAAAGACTTCTGAAACTACGTAATCTTGACCTAACAAATAATGCACTCAGTGGGACCATTCCATCTTGTCTATTTACCCTCCCATCGCTGACATATTTACAAGTTTCCCAAAATCAACTTGATGGCCAACTACCTGAATTTTCTAATGTGTCTTTGGCATCGTTGCATACCCTTGATTTGAGCTACAACAAGCTGGAAGGGCCAATTCCAATATCAATATTTGAGCTTCGGAATCTTGACCGCCTGCTACTGTCTTCCAACAATTTCAGTGGCACTGTACAGCTCGGATTATTTCCCAAACTTATAAACCTTGATTGCCTTGATCTTTCCCATAATAGCTTGTCAATCAATACTAGTGTTAGTAATTCGACCTTGTTCTCCCTCCCATATATAACGACAATCAGATTGGCTTCTTGTAAGTTGAGAGTCTTCCCTGATTTCTTGAAAATAAACCAGCCAGGATTGAGAAATTTAGACCTTTCTGACAACCAAATTCACGGGAAAATCCCCAGTTGGATTTGGAGAATTAATAATAACAGTTTTTTGTATTTAAATCTTTCTCGTAACTTCTTGGTGGATCTAGAACGACCTTTGCATGAAATTGATGGAATCTCATTGAAAGTCGTTGACCTTCGCTCCAACCATCTCCAAGGGCCAATCCCGATGCTATCAGGAGCAACGCCTTACTATTTGGATTTCTCACACAACAGCTTCAACTCCATCCCAGCTAATATTGACCTATCCAATCTTCGGTTCTTCTCTCTTGCGAGCAATAACCTCACCGGAGAAATCCCCTCATCCGTATGCAATGCTACTAGTCTAGTAGTTCTTGATGTATCTAATAACAGCTTGAGTGGTCCAATCCCATCATGCTTGAGTAGCTTCACTCTCACAAAGGTACTAAATCTACGGCAGAACAATTTCAGTGGAACTATGCCTAACGAATTTCCAGATGGGTGTAATCTGAGAATGCTCGATCTTAGTGCAAACATATTAAAAGGACAGGTGTCAACAACTCTAGCCAATTGCACACAGCTGGAGTTTCTGGACCTCGGGAACAATCAAATAAACGATACGTTCCCCACATGGTTGGGGAAATTGTCTCAGTTGCATGTCCTTGTTCTGCGCTCCAACCAATTCTACGGATCCATAAATGATTTGAGATTCAATTACACCTTTCCAATGCTGCAAATCATTGACCTCTCTTCCAATGGCTTCTTCGGTAATTTGCCTTGGGCGACCTTTTCGACTTGGAAGTCAATGATCGTAAACAAGGACGAAACTCCAACAGAGCTTAAGATTGAGATACAGATATCATTGGCCAACGAAAAAGAACAGGTCTATCCAGATTCCATGACACTTACAAGTAAAGGGCAGAAAATGGAGTTGGTGAAGATTTTAAGAATATTCACCCACATCGACTTCTCAGACAATAAATTCCAGGGGGATATCCCTCAAGTCATGGGAAACCTCACCTTGCTTTACTCCCTCAACTTGTCACACAATGTTCTCACAGGCCGAATTCCATCGTCTCTGGGAAACCTGAGACAGCTCGAGTCATTAGACCTCTCACAAAACAAGCTAACAGGGGAGATCCCTCCGCAACTGGCAAGTCTAACGTTCCTTTCATCATTGAATCTCTCTCATAACAAACTTGAGGGCATGATACCAAGAGGCACTCAATTTCAGACATTTTCGGAAGCTTCCTTCAATGGTAATGATGGCTTATGCGGGCTCCCTTCGTCAAGAAACTGCACAAATGATGAAGCACTGTCACCACAATCCTCGTTTGAACACACAAGTTCAAAATTTGTGTTTGGATATGATTGGCAATTCGTGTTGAGCGGTCTATCCACAGGTTTCGGACTTGGATTTGGAACGATTGTTGCGTTCTTCTTGTTTTCGAAGAAAGGGAGGACATGGCTGTTGGCCAGGCCGCGCTCTTGAAAAAGGTATCTTTATCCCCTTGTGAAGTTGTGTGTATGTGTCCAGGGTGAGCAAAAACAAAATGTTATGGGAAACAGTTTATGGTGTAGGTGGCAAGCAAGGATGATGCAGCCAAAGCAACTTTTGTCGGAGCTTACATGGCCAGGTCATAGAGGAATCTTGGGGGAGACAATCACAAGTTTATTTTGGTGAATAAACAAGTTAGTGTTCTTTACTTGTGCTCACGAACTTTAGTTTTGTTGATAACAAGAAGTAAATTTGACCAACTCTTCCCAAATCCTTAGGTGATAGGATAGGTATGAGTTAATATACTGTCCAGTATTTTGTATGTTCTACTGTCTCCTAACACAGAAAGGCTGGGTGCATAGGGTTAAAACTGTAAAATTAGTTTTCAAATGGAAAAATAAGTACTCATAAAAATGTGGAAAAGATTAGTTACGGAAATCAGTTTTTCCTGATGTAATAGGATGGCATCAGGGGGTGGGCACATCAGCACTGCTTGATTTGTCAGCCCCCTGATGTCATTCTAATACATCAGGAAAAATTCATTTCTGTACCTAATCCCAGCCGATAAAAATGGGGTGTATAGGGTTAAAACCATAAAATAAATACAAAAATGTTCAATCAAATGAATATTTGATCCCTATTTAAAAGAAGCACCAAATTTTAAACACCATCACGTGTTAGCAGGTGGTCAAGGACACACTAGAACATACAAAATCCTATTCTGTCATATATTTATCATATTTCAACACTCCCCCTCAAGAGGGACGGTCCAGGATAATAAATGTAGGAGAATTAGATGTGAGTCTAAATAACGTATCACATATGTACAGAAAGTGAGAGAATAATATACCCATAGGGATATTCAAACTTGCCCTTGCTATGATACCAAAATAGGAAATAACTTAACCAACTCTCCCAACACACCTTTGGAGGAATTGGTTAATATACTTATTGCATCTCAACAGTTACACACACACACACAAAAATACCCTTCTTTAAGTAACCAGAGAAGTTCGTATTGACCAAAATATCCTCATGTTGTTATTTCCTTGTGATTAACTGGAAAAGGGAAAAATATAGAGGAAACAACACACTCAACTCAACAAACCCTTATTCCAAATATTTGTGTCGCCCACAGATCCTAATTTTCCATCACTCTTTCTAGTACCATGCCTTCTACTATCAATAAGTGATCACGTCTTTTCTTATTGCTTCATTGCATGTTAGCTTCGGTCTTCTCCTTATTGACTTTAATTTTTTATTAAGACAACCATTGGTCTAATTTTGCACATGGAAAACCCATTTAAATTGATTTTCATTGTGGTACAACCTCTATGTTCTTGCAAATGCATTCAGTCTTTTGTTTTGTCCTTTCTCGTCTTGCTATTCATCCATCTCAACAATCTCATCTCAGCTATGCCCTATGCATATGTTGCTTCTTGATTTCCAATATTATGTTACATACAGCATGGTTGGTCATATAACTGTTGTATTAAAAATTTTCCTTCAATTTTGATGATATATGTTGACTACACACAATTCCAAAAGCACATCTCCACTTTTTCCATCCCACTCTAATGATATGAGCAATATCCTTTCAAAATTCTCACTACATAGGAATGATTGATCCAATAAAATGAAAATGATAATTCCATGGTTTCCCTCATTTCTATTCCTATATTTACGAAAATTATTTTCTATATATATATTTTTTGTTTTAGTTCGGTTTCACCTTTAAATATTATGAGAGTGTTACTTTGGTTGCTCCAACAAGAGGGTTTCTTGAATGGATACGAAACCTCTTTTCCTTCCAGACTTAGAGAATAGGTGTGACTCTAGGGGTAAGACACAATATCTTTAGGGCATCTATGTAATGAGGGCATTGGATTGGGTTGAGCCATTCAATCATCTCTACTCTATTGTCCCTTGGACGTTTGGCTCTCTGTCTTATGCTATTTTCCATGTTTCTAGTTACAACGCTAGGGCGGGGGAAATAACATGAGCTTCATAGTCACCATTTATTAGTGCATGAATGAAAAACTGGACCCAAAGCAATATTTTAGAAGAAGCCCAACTTCCTCTTGTTGCAATGAATACGGCTGTTTGGCGTGATTGCCTTAATGGGATCTTAGGCCCAGCCTCTATGGGTTTCAGCTTAGTAAAATTTTATAGACCTATCAAACAGAAGTCGAAATAATTGGATGAACTATCCCATCTGTAGACATCACCTATTCTGAAGTACCCGGTTAACATAACTTCTAATAAGTTAATCCAAGTAATTGGAAATTCCAAGCCATTGTTTAAATGTAACAGTTAGAATGTGTATGGTTTACGAAATTGGATTTAAAACCCAAAATTCTAATCCTTGAAATTCTAGCAGTTTTGTTTGGAGATTATTATAGGCAGGAGTGGGAATTGGCTTAATAATAATAATAATAATAATAACAGCAACAACAACTTTGTGTGGAATACCTAGATTTGGAGTCATATGCAACAAAATCAAAGAAAGAAAATAAAAAAAACAACAATCATACTAAGCACAAAGGTGATTTATGTGGTTCGGCTTGAAGTCTACATCCGCGAGTGAAGAACGGCAAGTGAGATTTCACTGTGAATGAAAACATAGATTACAAGAACAAAACCCAAGAAACCCAAAATATAAACCCCAAAATCCTATTCAACATGAGTATGGTTGGACCCTAAATCAGGTTGAAAATATGGGTCAAAATTTCGGGCAGGGCCTTTACCCGCAAGTGTCATATCGGGTTTTTCTCCAAATTGCACATCCAGATTTTCGCTAAGATCTAACTAGGGTTGTTAAGCCCTTTGTGAGTAACCTAGGCTCTAATACCAATTGGAATACCGTGTAAGTATATCCTACAGGGTGTGAATAGGATTTCTAAATTGTTTATCCCTTTTTATCTAGTTGAGATTGTTTTTAGTTCAATTTTAACTTTATTGTATTAATGCAAGTGTGTGCTAAGATTGTAGCCACTCGAGAATATTATCAAATAGATAGAGTGCAATAGTCGATATGGCTTTAAAAGTGAAGAGATAGACAAACACAGAAACAACCCACAACACAAAATTTATAGTGATTCAACATGATGGCTTACGTCCACTCTTCTAAAGCTCACTATCAAGATTGTGTATTTTTCATTAAGATTGACTAATACAATCTAGGTCAAAAACATACCAGAAACCTAATTATTTGTACTTAGCAAGTTAAACAATACACTCGGCGTCTTCAGTGAGTGTAATAAAGCTTTCGATGTCTCCGATGGAAGCAAAGCATTATGAATATGAATAGGAATGCAAATGAATGCAAAGAGTAAGCAAGGATTACCACAACATGGTTGATGTTGTTATTCTTACAAAGTGGGAGTGTTCCTTGTTGAGCTAACATGTCTTAGTATACCTACAATGCTTCAAGCCTTGGCTCTTGAACTCATTGAGCTTAGCCAAACAAGGATTTCCTCTAGGGACAACCCACAAGCAGAAATTCCAAAATTGGATCCTAGAGGGAGTAAATAGGATTTTGGTTAATTATTTTAAAATTATTTTTTAACTCTTTAATCCAATTTTAATTTCGTTTAATTTACTTAAGATTTATCTTGAATAAGTAAGGGAATAATTACTTAAGTAAATTTATACACTATAGTCTGATCTATAACAGAACAGGAGCAGGGAAAATAGTTTCACTTCTTTGTAATCTTTTAACTTAATTAATTACAAAATAATGTGCATTAAGGAATGAAATAAATAATTAAATAATGCATAAGAGTCATAACCACAACAAGAGAATTTATAATGGTTCAGAACTCCGGGCCTACATCCACTCTCAAACGGCTCACCCAAAGCCTCACTAATTTTTATTAATAGTTATCTTAAACTATTGCAAGAAAAGTAATAAACCTGAAATAATTCACTTACACTCCCTTGTAAGTACGATCCCAATGTCTCTGATGGAAGTGCTCCATCCAGTGACTCCGATGGACTAAACACACTTGACTCTGACAAGTGTAGAGAAAATTCACCTCCAGTGGCTTCGTCGAAGGCTACTAACTTCAATTGAAGTGTTGAAAATTCTTTTGTTGTTGGTTGCCTCTTTATAGGCTAATGTGACTATGAAAACCCACCATTTAGCTTCCAAGAAGTGTAATTTAGTGATTGGGAAGGAAACTAATAGAACTTGATAAGGTTTAACTATTGGCTTAACTCCAAACTCATAAGGTCATAGGAATTTGACTAATTTTGCATACAACATCACTCTTAGGTTTGATTTCAAGAGAGTTTGACTATCAAATCATTCACCTTTCTTATGCATGCCAATGGGACTTTATCCCTTATATATAAAGTGTCAAAAGAGCACCCTAGAAATCCCTAAAGGCTCTTTTCAAACATTAAAAAATAGAGTCGTGTGTAAAAAGACAATATAAAATTTTTTAAATTATAAATGTTTAAA
>JAOXJP010231292.1:0-10652 GCA_025762735.1 Platanus orientalis | reverse complement strand
GCTACCAAATTTTATTAAGATTGAATTGTATTACAATCAAGGTTAAAATTTTAAAACCTATCTACTTGCAAAGCAAGCTCTACTCCTGGTGTCTCCGGCTGGAGAGGTCTATACACGGTATCTCCGGTGGGTACGGTCTACACTACTAGTGTCTCCGGTGATAGTGTTATGGTCTACACCTGGTGTCTCCAGTGGGTATGCTCTACACTACTGGTGTCTCCAGCAGTAGTGCTATGGTCTACACCCAGTGTCTCTGGCGGGTGCGGTCTACACCTAGTGTCTCCGGTGGGTGCTATGATCTACAAGAAAATATTTAAATCAATACAATTTACCTCACAAGGTTGATGTATTGTTTGATGCACATGAAGGTGGTTGCTCCTTTATTGAGCTTATGTACTAATTAATTCCACCAAGCTTTCAAGAGTGCCTCTAGTTTCTTTGAACTTTTTACAAGGGTTTACTTGGGAGTAAACCCCCCACCTTTCTTACCTCTTCTTGTTTTTTACATGAAGAGTTCTTGGAAAGAACTTAAATGGCTCCTTGATCTTTAATGGATGCTCATGTATGGAGCCAACTTGACAGTTGGTGGGATTGAATGCCTTGCTCTTTCTCTCAAGATTTTTGTTCTTGTTTTTGGTATACCTTTTTTGTGTTCTTGAGTGTTAGAGAGATCTCTTAAGCTTCTCTCATACTTATAGGGAACAAGCATAATTGTGCACCCTTGATTTGGCATCTACCCCAATGGTCAAAAAATTATAGATGTTGATATGATTTTATTTTTGAAATTCTGCAATTTTGGATCAATCCAGCTATGTCAGATTGATCCGGTGTCTTAGTCTAAGACACCCGAGCTCTACCAAATCGATCTGGTAAGTAACGGATCGATCTGCTAAGTGCAAATTGATCAGACCCCCTTTGGATGGTTCTGATTCCCCTGTTTTTCTGCCAATATGCCTTGAACCTGCTCCCACTCACTTGGGATCTATATAGAGACATATGTTGGTCCATAAGGTCATGTAAAGGGATTTTGTTAATTTTAGCCTATGTCTATCACATCATATACCTTTATAAACCTTTCTTGAGCTTGATGAACCTAGGTTCTTCAAGTCTTCGAACCTTGGCAAGCTTGGGAACAGATCATCCTCGGCTTCAAGTATTTGGAGCTCATCTTCCTTCTTGGAAACCAATCACTTGATGATTACAGAGATGACTAAGATATGCAATGTGCTCATGTCATGCCTAATCTACCACTCCATATATTTTATACAACATGGAATTGACAATATACATCAATAAGACTTACTCCTACTCCTACGATAGGCTAAATTTGATAATGATGTTTAAGAGTCCTTTCTTCTTCTTTCTCTTATCTATTTATATCGAGCCAATTAGTTGTAACATCATCTCCATGTTGTAAGGTAGTTACTTTCCACATTTTTGTCATCATCACCACTTCCTCCATTCTTCATCGTGATGTTGAATTCTCATCGTGGGGTGCATAGTGGCCTTGTTTCGTCTGCTTCGTATAAGTGACAACACCCGTTCGTCATATGTGAAACATCATGACATGTGTATCAGCCAAAAAAACTCTCTTGGTCAACATCCTTGCTAGAAACACGCTTCGTGTTTCCATTTTAGTGGGCGGGTTCAATGTTAGCCAAAATCCATGTGCCCTACATCCGTCGGAGAAATTTCAAAATGGTACTAGTAAATGCCCCCCACATGTGTCTAGTTTAGATCTTAACTAGACACGTGTACTCTTCGTCTAACACTCCAAATTCATCCACTTGGTCCTCATTGATTGTCTTGGAGATTCGCACTCAAAGATGTAACTAATTTGACTTGGTTACCCTAATCATTTCCTTTTCAAGATGAAAAATCTTCCAACATTAACTGTTCTCAAGATTTTCCCAACTTCTAATGATCTCATGCATAGCAGACAATGATTTATGCATGGGAAACTAAACCATCTTCATCACACAATGGCAATCTTTATCTATGTATTTCTATAAATGCCTATCCCAATAATCATCTTGTTCTCATCCTTCTTTGTCATGATCACATGTCATTCTTTTACAATCATGCTAGTAGACCTCGACACTTTTGGGGTGGCTTCAAACCTTGTAAAATGGAGTAATTCTCCTTTTTAACTTATAACTAGTACCTGGGTTCCCTGGTTCATGAGATTGTTCAATATCTACTTTTTCTGTCATTCCCTCTGCTCGGACCACTACTCCATGGCTGGAGGATGGTCATTTCATCTTAGGTATCCTTATTTTAAGGAACTGGAGGGTCATATAGATCCATCAGATAATCCTAGGACACTTCTTAGATCATGGAGGAGTGTTTTATGGATAGGGACAAAGAACCATCCGTACCTTTGGAGATGGAGTCCTCTTCTACACATTGCCCAACCTCGTATGCATGCCACGATTCTACAAAAGGACACTCACTAGGAGAGGCACACTGACTTGAGCCCCTTCATTTGCTCCTTCAACCTAGAACCATTACTCAGAACGACTCTTAAGGTGACCTCCAAAGAGGCTAAATATAAGCCTTGTCTGAGTCTCCTTGACTCGTAGTGACAAATAAACTAAGAAGTTTTTGCCAAAACATGCGCTTTACCTTTGTTCAACACCAGCCTTTGCCCCTGACATCGATTATCATTAGGCCATTTCCTATTTTCTTTAAGAAACAATGTACAGTTTTGATATGAGCCCTTGTATTTTCATCGTCTCATTAATTAGGACATTTTTGCCTTAGCCATTATTTGTCTCAATACGAGTCTTTAATTTTTGACTTATAATAATAAGAATTTTATTTGGACATTTTTGTCTATGGACATTTTCTCTTAACATAAGCCTTCGCATTAGGCTCATAATATTTATTATAGGACATTTTTGTCCTTATATGAGCCTTCGCATTTGACTCATAATATTTGTTATAGGACATTTTTGTACTTAAATATTTCTTTACTTCGATACAAAGGTTTACATCGCTTCAAATGTTTACCAATGACTCTTTCTATACATTTTAAACCTCTGATGTGTATAAGGCGATAGGTACTCTCATCGAGGACTTTGTTAACTCGCCATAGCCCTTTCCAAACAAATATCCATCTTGTAGCACTTGGGTTTTTCACTACTAAAGGTAATGTTATTCTCCAAATCACGTTGTCAAATACATCCCTTATTAAAATGTGACCATCGACATGGCTCGAGACATTTTGATGAGCCATTGTAAGTTTCCAAAGTGACATGCAATAAGAATTTTCACAAGACCTCATTGATGTAAAGATTTCAAAGAACATTCCCCCCTTAGCACCTGATTTCTTTAAGTTGATCCCTTTTTTGCTTGGCATTGAGGCCATATCATCAAACCAAGAATGTAGGGCCTTTTCTTTCCCTTTGGATCCTCAAAACCCCTCATTTATGGGCTTCTCTTCCTTGTCAATCTTTATATTGCCTTTCCTTGTCAGTATCCTTGTACTTTCTAACTATGCCCATATCAACACAGACGAGGCCATCATGACTTGGCCATACAAGCAACCATTATCCTTTGTTGGGAAAAATTCTTCTATTCCTAACAATGAACCTACTTCTTATTGATTCTCGGTGAACTAGCTCTGTCCAGCCTTACTTGTCATAATGCACATAAGCGTTGTTGTGTCATCTGGTATTTCGTTTCTCACCCCTATTTTCTACTCATCGATATCTTGACTGAGCACATTTTTGCCTCGATGTCCAACTCTTTCACTACTTGAACTATATTCATCTATCTTATCAAAATAAGGCAAGATCACTCTATTGCCATGTGCCGAGTCGACTATGACTACATTAACATTTACCAGCTCTTGGATGGTAGTAATCACTCTTTGATGGATAGCCAACCAACCTTTGTGCTCAATTGTTGCCTTACAAGTTTTGTCAAACACCTCATCAATTGTGACCGCATCAATATCTATTCGCATCATGAAAAGGTTGGTCTCAACTTCTCCCGTCTGGTATGTTAGTAGACATACTCATTCATTTTTTAACTTTGTTCTCTAGTATCCCTCTAATCGCAATTATGTTAGCATCAACTAGCCTATAAGAGATTTTGGTTCCCACTCCCCCATTTTGGGTGGTTGACCAACTCGTATACTTAACCCTTGGCTTTCCGTTGTCAATAGGACCAGTGTCGAGTTTAGTGACATTATATCTCCTAAGGAACTTACTTTCCCTATCGATCAACTCAGTGTTAAACACCTTATATGCATGTTTGAAGTTTATCTAACATTTGTCTTGTGTGATCGTTTTGTTGCATCGCTTATGACTTTAACCGTATATTGGCCTAGTGACTTGGCTAGCGCTCAACCCACTCGATTGCCTAGGCCCATTCATAGCATGGCCTTAAGGCAATAAATTTTTTCAGTACAGTGGGTACCCGTATTATTGGCCTAGTTCCTCACACAGTTGGTGGTAAGAGTTATGTTGAGCTAGGGGGTTTCCCTAAGGTAGATAACTCAAACTCTTTGGTAGTTGAGAAACTTGTTGAAGGCATCTAGTACTATTGAAGCATTTATAACCCATTAAGGGGCTTACTAGGCATCCTCTAGAATGTCACTAAAAATTAGGTAAGAACAAATCTTGTGAGAACTATAAAAACGGCATTAGGGTGCAGACACATCAGCGTCGAAAAGTGATAAGTGCCCCTCAAAAAGTGCAAATCACTTTTCGATATTGATGCGTCAACCCCTCTGGTGCCATTTTCACGATTCTCACAAGATTCGTTTGCACATAATCCAAGCCCTCGGAATGTGGGTGCTTCTCTAGCCTCTCTCGATGTAGCAAACTTAAGGCTTGGATAAGCTGGTTCTGGTCTTGAGGAGGTTACACTCTATGACCGACTAACTCCTGATGAGCCTACCTATATTGGTTATCCATAGGGATCTCGATTTGTTGATTATTGAGATAAACCATTGTTTGATCTTTCCCCCCTTAATCCCTTAGGGGTTTCTGGCATGGGGCCAAAGAGTTATCATTTGTCAAACCATCATCTACTCTCATACTTTAGTCTCCTTTTGGACCACAGCTCTTCGAGCATCAGCCAGAACATTGTAGCAATCATCTTGGCCAACCTTCCTAGTGTGATTAGTAATTGTCTATCGATCTCGTTAACTTAGGCATCGATCCCACCATCAAGTTCTTAGGGTGTCCTATACCAAGTTTCTCACCGAATGGGAGTATTTCCATTCTCAAGGGTGTTAAAACTTCTTCTTTTTTGAGGTGGACTCCCATTATGGTCGCTAATCTTACATTACTCAACAAAGAGAACTTTCACAAACCTCAAAGGGAAGAAACGAAAAAATGGATAAAATCTTTATTGATATAAGAAGTAGTTGCATAGTAAAAGTATCTTGCTCAATTCAAAGGGGACACCTATCTCTCTTTCTGTTGTCCTCCTCAAAAGCGAGTAAGCCAATGATAGAAATCGATGAATGAACTAAGTTCAATCCTCTTGAACTATGTTACAAACTACTTTACATTACTCCTACTCCTAAGATAGACTTACTCCTACTCCTTAGATAGACTAAATTTGATGATGATTTTGAGGAGTCCTTTCTTCTTATTTCCTTTATCTATTTATATCGAGTCAATTAGTTATAACATTTTCTCCATGTTGTAAGGTAGTTACTTTCCACTTTTCACTATCATTGCTACTTTCTCTATTCTTCATCATGATGTTGAATGCTCACCGTGGGGTGTGTCATGGCCTTATTTCATTCACTTCGTGTAAGTGACAACCTATGTTCGTCATACACTAAACATCATGCCATGTGCCTTGGCCAAAAAAATTCTTCTGCTCTGTATCCTTGCTAGAAACATGTATCTTGTCTCCATTTTAGTTGGTGGGTTCAAAGTTAGCCAAAATCCACATGCCCTACATCCATAGGAGAAATTTCAAAATGGTACCAACACATTTTGAAAAAATTATCAATAATACATTTTAAAATAGCAAAAACCAGTCCATCCTATTGGCTATCGACCTATGCCTTTTGAAATAGAATTGAGAGCAACTAACAGTTGTGGGGAACTAAACTAAGGGTGGCATAAAATGGAGATCCTAGGGCTGGAAATCATTAAGAGGAGTATTTTGATCCATTGGTGATAAAGGGGGTAAGGGGTTGATAGAGGTGTGGGAGGTTCAAAATTCAAGATTTGAATTGGGAGCCATCTCATGTCATGTGATGGTTGAAAATATGTGCCTAAAGAGAGGGTTAGGATTCAGAATATTAAGCATAAGTCAAGACTAGTTTTGAAGTAGGTTTTGAAAGAAGGGATTTTCTTTAAGCCCTAAAGGTTAGATATGGGCTAGGGCTCAAATAAGGTGGAACCCCATGGTAAGGGCTCTTTCGTGAAAAATTTTGACAGATTACGAGAAGCTTCTTCCTTTGTAAGTGGAGCTTTGTCAGAAGAGTTTGTAGAATTCAAGGAAACACTGAATGAAAGGGGTATAGATGGGAAATTGATCATATTTTTGAAGCTTCATGGATGCTACCTACATTCGATAGAGCTGAAAGGGCATAATGAAGGGCTATACCAAAAAACTAACTAGTGAAGAAGATGGTTCATCGTCATCTTCGCCACCTTCATCGTCTATTGATTAGTCAAATCAAGGAAAAAGAAAGAGGATCGTGGGGGATAGGCATTAGAAGAGGTGGGGACATGGAGGAGGAGAGTATAGGAAACTTCTATGGGAGTTCATGCTAGATGCGAGATCCTTGATTTTATAGAAAATTGGGGTTTATCATCGGACCAATTCTATCAGTCAAGGGAGGATTTTCTATCGCCTCCAAGTCTTAAATGGGAACTCCACTATTTACAGCATGGTGATGGTGTTATAGGAGGTATCAGATTTAGTGATGATCTTACTCCTAATGTTATGAAGGAGGGTAAATTCAATGTGCCAATGTCTACATGTGGGGGAGGCTTCGACAAATCCAAGCTTGTTGGTGCATTGGTGAGGTCTCTAATGGAGTTGGGGATAGAGGAGTATGAATGGATGATGATGATGATGATGATGATGTTAGGAAAAAAGGACATGATGAGGCGATAAATGAGGTTGAACACCTATATGATGCAGATGGGAAGCTTAAATTGGTGGACTATGCAACATCCCAAAGTGGTTTAGTTGAAGGTAATGACAATTGTGGAGCAATTGTTCAACTGATGAGGGATCAAGGAAATTATAAGTTTTTACCTATAGCTTTTTTCCAAAGGTCTCATCTAGATCCTCATGTATGGGTTTGAGTGTTAATGAATCTACTTTTTTGAATCTTTCTTCCATGCTCATGTGTCCTTCCATGGTCCTATGTCATTCAATGTTTCTGCTTTGCCTCATGTTTTTTCTCAGTGTTCTAGATCTATTGAAAGTTCTCATTTGTTTCGGTCCCTAATACATTGATGAATTGCAATGAAAATCAGGGGGTCAGTGGGAGTGTGGACTATGAAAGGGGAATTAATGGTGGTGGGAGTGGGGGAAAAGATGGGAGTATTTTGGCATGAGATTGATGATTTTATTCACAATTTGGACCTAACAGTGAATGACAAGGAAGAGAATCAAGGACTATTATCAAACTATTTGGTTAAGGAGAATGAGAAAGGGGTGTGATAGTTGAAAAAGGGTGGTAAGGGGTGGTAACGGGACAAGGGAACTAAAGAACCTTGAATGAGAAATGAAGGATTGATATTTTAATTGCGGGGGTGTAAGCGAGAAGAGATTAAGTAGGGGTTACATTGGAGGTTAAAAAATGAAGATCTTGCCATGAAATCTAAGACGGTTGGGAGGCATTAGGAAGAGAATATTGGTGAAGGCGTGTTTGGATAAATATTAACTGGATGTGGTAATTATACAAGAAACTAAGGAGTTGGTTCATTTTAGGTTGTTGCAAAGTACTATGGGTAAGATTTTGTCGGAATGGTGTGCCTTACCAGCAATTGGGTGTCAAGGGGGATTATAGTGTCTTAGAATCCTAAGACATTTTGTAAAGTGAAGGAATTTATTGGAAACTTTTTGGTTCCCATTCTTTTGCAGGAATATGATAAAGGTGTGGAGTAGGTCTTAATAGGAGTTTACGAGCCAACAAAAACTTAGTATATATTAGAATTTTCAAAGGAGCTTTATTGCATTCATGAAAGATGGTCGGGTCTGTGGGTGGTGGGAGGAACTTTAACGTGATAAGGTTTATACAAGAAAAGAGTAAGATGGGAGAATCATAGGAAGCATGAGAGACTTCAATGAGTTCATTCAGAAGGAAGGTTTAAGGGATAGCCCATTATTAAACGTGAAATATACATGGATAAATGGCTAGGAGAGTCCAATTTTGTGTCAGTTGGTTAGGTTTCTTGTGTCGGGGATTGGGAGGATTTGTATCAACATTACTTCCAAGAAGGCCTTCCCAAGATAGCATCGGATCATTGGTTAGTGGTACTAAATTTAACTAATGCAAGTTATGGGCCTAGACCATTTTGATTTGAGAATATGTGCTCCATTCATCCAATTTTTGGGGGATTAGTTGGCATATGATAGAAGAAGGATATGGGTGGAATGCGTAAGGGGTTTAATTTTATGAAAAAGTTTTAACGTGTCAAAGGTAAACTTAAATGTTGGAATAAGGAAATTTTTAGCAAAATTTCTCATAATAAGGATAGGATTTGGTGTGAGATTCAATCCATTGAACATATCAATGGTGAGGTGGGGGGTTTGTTGTGGGAATTGATTGAAAAGAAGTCCCTTGTGGTGGAGATGGAGAATATTCTAAAATGTAAAAAGATCCATTTGCATTAGAAATCTAAGTTCAAGTGGATTAAAGAGGAGAATAAAAACACTTATTTTTCCATAAAGTGGCTAATGATCGTAAAAGGAAAAATATGATCTTGAAGTTAGGGAGAAAAAGTTGAGTCTTTTGAGGATCTTTCTTATGAAGCTATTTGTTTGTATTCTAAGTTATATTTTAAGGAGGGGTGGAAGAGGCATTTTATTCAAAATATACTTGACTCTTGTCTAGTGAAATGAGAGAAATGTTGAAGTAGTCTTTCTTGGAGAATGGGGTGAAATAGGCTATTTTTAGTATGTAATAGAACAAAGCACTAGGACCGGAAGGGTTTTCTTTGCATTTTTATCATGTGCTTGGGACATTATTGAGGATGAAATAATGTGGGTTTCTACTGAATTTTATGAGATGAGGAAGCTAAATAAAGGGATGAGAGCAAATTTTATTGTTCTTATTCCAAAGAAAGATGGAGCAAAGGAACTGGTGGACTACAAAAACATTAGCTTTGTAAGAAGCTTATAGAAGATCATAGCCAAAGTGTTATCCTTGAGGCTTCGAAAAGCGATGGGAGAGGTGGTTTCATGCACCCCAAGTGCCTTTATTCAAGAAAGGAAAATCACTGATGGCATTCTTACTACGAATGAATGCGCTAATTTTTTAAGGAAGGTGAAGACCCCAATTGTTGTTTACAAGTTAGACCTTGAAAAATCATATGAGAGGATTGGTTGGGAGTTCCTTAAGTGGGTGTTGGTTGCAAAAGGAGTTGGAGATTGTTGGATTAGATGGATTAAAAGTTGCATTGAATACCCATACTTTATTATATTGTTGAACGGAACATCCAAGGAGATTTTTTGATCATCTAACAAGGTGATCCATTATCCCCCTTCTTTCTATCATTTGTGGCGGATGGGTTGAAAGTTATTTTAACAAAGCAGTGGGTGCAAGCTTAATGTAGGGGTTTAAGGTGAAGGATATGAATCAATTGGTAACTCACTTGCAATTTGTAAATGATACCATGTTATTCCTTAAAATTGATGAGGAAGTTATTCTGAACACGAGGTCTTTACAAATTTTCAAAGTTGTATCGGGTTTAAAAGTAAATATGTCAAAGTCATGTGTAGTGGGCATTCATGTGGAAAATCATCGATTAGTAGATTTGGCAAATGTGATTGGTCATAAGGTGGTGGATTAGCCTATAAAATATTTGGGGCTTCATTTAAATGATTAACTTGTAACTACCTCACTTTGGGACCTAGCGGTGGATAAAGTTTTAAAGAAATTCACATGTTGAAAAATTCATACATTTCTATAGGGGTTGGATAACTTTGATTAAGCCGATGTTAGCCAACATACCAATGTATGATATGTCCTTTTTTAAGATGCCATCATCGGTGGTTATTATGATTAAGAAGAATCAAAGATATTTCTTATGAGAAGGAAGGGGGGATTAAAAAAGAGGCCCTTTGGTGAAGTGGGATGGAGTCATTAAAAAAAGTTAGTGGGGGTTTAGGGATTGGAAGGCTTAAAGATAGAAATGTGGTTCTCTTAGGAAAGTGGCTTTGTGTTTCACTATGGAAAGGGATTTCTTATGGCAATCTATCATTATTAAGAGATATGGAACTAATAAGAATGGTTAGGACTATCGTTGAAACCTTCCTACTTCTCTCTCTAATGTGAAAAAATATTATTCATGTTGCACCTCTTTTCTTTACACATACTCGTTTTGTTTTAGGTAAGGGGAATCTGAAATTCCTGAAATCGATCCTAGAGGGGGGGTGAATAGGATCTTTATAAAATATTTAAAAATTATTTTAAATAAATTATTCTTTTAAAATAA
>JAOXJP010231291.1:0-24638 GCA_025762735.1 Platanus orientalis | reverse complement strand
AACATAAAAATCTGCTTAGGAGTATCCCAAAGTAAATAGAAACTCAATTCAAGAATACACATTAATTCCTATGATTTTTATTCACATTTTAGCATATTAGTCCAATAATAGGATATTTAAAGTGCACTTTCGTACACTCATCAGTTCCTCTTTTATATATAAAATAGCCACATCCTAAGGAGACAGGCCAAGAAGATGATGAATGAAAGCATTACGCTCCCTACGAGCATTCTCCACCTTATCTGCCTGTTCACCTATCTCTGCAAAAGTGGGATCCGGAATCACATCTGCAAAAGAAAGTTTAGATGCCAGAATACCTAAAACAAATATGCAATTATAAGTAAAAGAAACTCACCATCCTCTATATCAACAAGTAGATCATTAGGAGAATCCTAGCCTATCTCCTCCAAACTTAATGATAGTATGATGGGGTCTGATCCCATTACAAGCACAGGCTTTGCCACATGTGTGGGGAGAACAGGTTCTGGTCTTGCTTGAGACCTCATCATCACTCTTTGGGCGGGAGCCGAAGAAGACTCCCTAATCTTAGAAGCATCAGACATCCTTCTCTTGGGAGCCATATCATACGAGATATTGAATAATGAGAAGCCCCGAGTATTTATAAACACATAGGTAGTCGCAACCCTCTGTAAAAAGGCATGCCACAGGAAGAATGTGAAATAATGTATCCGCTTTATCACAACGGTCTAAATCCCCCCTTGTGATGACATCCGAATGTACGAACACATCGTAAAAGCAAGGCTCACCATATACAAAGCCACAACCCTCCCTAAAGACTGCATCGCTATGTTTCAGTGGAAGCGCACAATCATATCTACACTTTTATGTACCCATATTTGACTTTGATAAGGTCATATCTATATATGACTCTGATAATGTCAAAACTTATACCTGACTTTGATAATGTCGAAATTTGTACTTGACTCTGATAATGTCAGACCCATATTTGACCCTGATAATGTCAAACCTATGCTTGACTCTGATAAAGTCAAACCCATACTTGACTTTGATAACGTCAGACATATGCTAGACTCTAATAACATCAAACATATACTTGACCCTGATAATATTGAAGATTGGTAATGTCCAAACCATACCCTATATATACGTTTGGCCCCTATAGGGTCGATTGGGTAATGTCTTTGTAACGTCACCATCAAGATCTAGATGAATATTAAAACATAAGTTACTTCAGTTTTCATTACATTGCCACACAAATCACTAAAATCAAATACCATAAAAAGAGAAGTACCAATATACCCCCTGGTGCAGAGCCAAGGAGAAACAGAGTTCGTGGCCATACAAAGAGATCATGATAATTAACTGTTGACCCACTATATGGTCAAAGGTGAAGGTTTCTTACAACTCTCTGACAACTCAAAGTAAAGTATTAAAGTTTAGATGTGTGCATGTGCAATATGTCTACTTTGCATAAAAAGGAATTGTGGAGAAGACAATATAATAACACCAACAATATCAACAAGTCAGACTTTATTTATTTATAAAAGAAAATTACATGGTCACTTAGGGAATTCAGAAAGACGTTGGTTAGAAAGGTTTTCTTCTACCCCTTGTAAGCACCTAATTTTGGCTCAACTCCTAGTTATGGTGCTTCTCTTTGAGTCAGCAGATGGGCAGAGCAGTCCCGAGCTTTTCTCGTAATCTAGCCAATTCCAATCGATTATAATCAACTCCAATCCCATCATCCTCTTTATTTTGTCTACTTATTTATTATTATTTTTTGTAAATAAAATAGTATTTTACCTTTCAAAATATTATTTTATTATCAAATTCTTTTTTTTGAAATATTATTTATGTATTATTTATTTACGAATTTATTTTACTTTGTTATTATTAATATTCTCTTCTTTTTAAAATTTTAATTTGAATTAATTTAATTTTTATTGCACCCAAAATATGTTCCCTCGTGTCCCCACACCACAAGTTGACACATGATTATTTTTATTTTATTTTTGAATTTGGTGCCGCTTTTAAATAAGGAGTAAAACACTTTATTTTTATTATTTTATTTTAAGCTCATAAACCCCATTTTATGGGTATCTATTTCCATTTGAAAATTGTTTTTACATTTTTAACCCTGTACACCTCACCTTTTTATGCGTAGGGACATGGGGGAGAGACAAATTAGGCGTAGCAAATCCCCTCCCCCTTCTTTCTTTTTCCCTTCTCTCTCTCTGGTTCTCCTTCCCCCTCCCGCTCTCAGCTCTCTCACGCCCCTCTCTCTCCTCCTGCCTCCCTCTCTTCCCTCCACTCTAATCTCTCTCAATCTACCAATTTCTCTCTCTCTCTCTCTCTCTCCTCTTCTATGCATACCCCATCACCTACCTCCCTCCTGCGATGGTTGCATCTCCCCCATACCCTGCTTGCCTCCATCCTCTTCCTTCTCACTCATGACACCCCATCTCTCCCTTATGCCATCTCCATCTCAATCCTTATACCCTACAACCTTGCAACGCTCCATACCCTGCAACCCCTATTTTTTGGCAAACCCATGTTTGTTCGACAACATGCCTGGAAACCCCTTGTCCAAGAAATCCCCTCTCTAACCTAACCCTCTTCTGCATTCCCTCTATATAAACCCTAGACCAAACACAATGAAGGAGAGCTGATGTTTTTTCAACCCTAAGAAAGGAGCTCAATTGGATTATCTAGGGAGGTCTAATGCAGCAGCGAGGGGAGGATCTCGTTTTGTTTGGTGTAAACCAGGGCCCTTCCATCTCAAAACCCTAACTAGTCCCTAGAGCTCACACACACCTAGAGAAAGCCACAATCAATTAGAACAAAAGCCCAAGAAATGAACCCTTAGTCTTTCCTATGCTCCCTTCAATATCATCTCTCTTTGATACGTGTATCTTAAGCCTAAGCTAACAACCGACTTGTTATTCTTCCTATTTTCCTATCTCTGCAACCCCTTTTTTCTATTTATACTTCACATTTATAACTAATTTTTGCCTTTGCCTTGCTGCTGAGGAACAAGGAAGGGAACCAAACTAATGTGTGTACATAAGGGAGGCAAGCTCTCCCTCCCATTTTCATGTTACTTTTGTTTTAATTTCTGTGGATTCAAGTTAAATGTTTACCATGGTCATTTTTTTATGGATATTGCCATTGATCAAGTGAGTAATCTCTTGGAAGAATTTTTTTTCTTCTCTTCTTCTGTTTTTACTTATTTGATCTTTATTTATTCTTCGAAGTGTTCGCATATTTTGTTTAATGAAGAAGTAATCTATGTAATACAAAGTGAATTGCTGATATGAGTATAGTACCAGTTTTGTGTTTCATTTTCTCAAATCTTACAGTTGCTTTGTAGGTCAAGTAATGGTTATTACTTTCTGAGTGTTCAACTAATTCATGTCTTTCTTTATCTATTTTATTTTATTCTATTCTACAACATATTTCATTTACATATTGCTTGATTGTTGTTCTTGGATCAATTGTTTGGCTTGCTACCACGTGTTCAATCCTTTTCATATTTCATTTGCATATTGCTTGCTTGCTTAAGATCAAAAGCATTTTTTTTCTATTTTATATATGTTCCCATCCTTATTTTTTATCTAATTTTCAGTAAAGTGTTCTTATGTTTAGTCTATTCATCATCTATATTTCTCCAATGAGTGACTAGACCCACTTTACATCCTCCTAAAGATCAAAACCTTGTTATTATGAGGTTATTATGGATGGAAACCATGGAAAATATTGATAAGCCTGAATACAGAGTAGACCATCGCAATAATGGGGCTACAAATAAGTGGAAGCAAATGCTCTGGGTTTCCCTTGGTGGCTATGTAAAGACTGTACCAACAACTTGCTGTTTAGAATCTAAAAGGGCAAGTTTATGGTCTTTCTTAGGCACCCTTTAGTTCCTTGCCTATCAACAAATTTTGCATATGATGTGACAAAGGTTATTTATTTATTTTTATTGTTGTATGGGTTATGGAAATGCATCCACATTGCTGAACTAATTTCTAGTCTCAATAATTTGTGGACAGAATTCCACCAATTTGTTTGCTGCCATTTGTTTCAATAAGTAGTTCTTTGAATAATGAAATAGGGATATTTCGGTTGTATAGCCATAGACCCTCCTCTCTTTTTCTGTAGTTGATTCTGTAGGCTAGAAACATATTATTTTGGATTAATTTTGATAATGTTGATTGATGGCCTTGACTTGTAGTGCTTGTTTGTGGGAAGGGGTCATTGTTGGGATGTTAGGAATTCTAACTTAAAGTTTTGGGATCTCGTTAATTTGTAGATATAAATCTTATGATGATTTTTTTTATCGCTTTAATTTTGAAACTTAATCCATATAAATTAATAGTTTATCTCTTTTTCCTTCTTGATCATTGATGTATTTGGCATTCTTTTTGGGGGCATATTTTAGTGTTGTCCCATGAGCTTTATTGGTTTGGCAGCCAGTTATCTCTCACACTCTTATCGCTTATCTTCACATCTGCTAAACCCTATGGACTGCAATTCTATTAGCTTCCAATTTCGTTCCATCTATCACGTCTTGCAAATAAGTTGGTTTCTAGATCTTTCCACTGTCCGTGCAAAATCAATCTATCTAAAGGATTGTAAAACCATGCCTGTTGGGCTCGTTAAGAATTATATAATTGCCTATATTGGCAAAGACTTGCACATGTTTAACATTTTATTCTTCTATACTCACTCATTGAGACAGGTTAGGTTGAATCCAGGTAAGTCACATCTTTTGTAGTCATTTTTTTATTCATATTTTATTTCATGACTTCATTTCTTGGTTGTAGAATTTTGTAGGAATGACATCATTCCGGGCATGGATCATTTGAAATAATTAGTTCAACTTTGTTATTAATCCTTGTATTTATTCATTTGCTTTGATTTGCTCTTTGTTGTTTTAGGTAAAATGCATGCTATTATATAAAAGCCAGATCTGTCAATAAAAAATAATCAGCTTACATGATCATTTTTACTTTTATTTCCTTTTAGCAACAACCTTCTTTTCCTTTACTACAACTATATCTTGTGCACACATATTTCGGTTCAAATTCATTTTAATCTTATATCCCTTGTGCTAAATTCATACATAATACTTATCTTGATTTCCTTCCCAATAACATTATAAAAGTCCACATCATTTTTAGTTTAAATTGAAATTTAATTTGTCAATATTTTGGTAACTTGTGTTCTCTTTCATTATGCGTGGTATAAACTTCATTTTTCTTTGTGCTTATACAAACGAATGACATTATTGTGAACTAATCTCTCATGGTCTTTTTGATCACGTGAAAAGCGACCAAAAGGCATGTTTCCTAACTTAAGCCCTTTGGTTTATTTTCATTTAATAGTATACTGAATATATGGTTACACTACTTATGAACCATTTTATATGCAGGAGATATCGAGAGACCATAGTTGCAGGGTGATAGTGCAACTGAACTAGTTATAAGCCTTTTGCAAAGTGGTAAATGGTATATTAACCTATCTAAAATAACTAGCTTATTTGATCGGTGACTTGATACTTGTGGACTTTGGGTTATGTATTATATTTGGATAACTTGATTCACTTCCTTTAATTTGTATAGATGTGTGTGTGTAAGAGGAATGTGAATGGTATATGGATACGAAGCTGTTAGGTGGACAGTGATGATGTGGTGGATGTATGATATGTTAGAAGTGTTTTTGTTGATCTATGGACTATCAGGTTATTGAAGAAAGTGACATGGGGATCACTATTTATCCCCAGGGGTCCATTATAGCTGTTATGCTACCGAAATTTTGACATAAATGACATGTAGATCTTCTATTTGATCTCAATAAAATGATATAGAAAATAATCCCTGTTTAATCTCAATAAAATGACATAAAAAATAATAGGTGAGATGATTAGATTATAAATTAAGATTGACCATAGGCTATAGTGGGTTTAGAGTAGGTAACCATGAAAGCGGATAAGGTGGGGTGCCTAACACCTTCCCCAACTCATAAACGATTAAATTTACCTTAGAATCTTTGGGAGTTGACTAGTTTAAGTGTGAAGTCAAATATTTCAAACCCTTTTCAAAACATAAACCTGCTTTGTTTTTAAAACTGATGTCTAGTCACATCAATAAAAAGACTGGTGGCGACTCCAAATTATGTAGGATTTTTCTTGCGATAGTTAAGTCTCTTTCTAAAGGGATTTACCCGTTGTGCAAAAATTAAGGCATACAGAGGGTAATATGGAAAATCCATAAGAAACATTTTATCAAACATATAGAGTATAAGAATCAAAAGAATTCATAAAGAGTCAAAGAGGGAAACCCAATCTTCACTATTTCTAAACATATCCTACTTGAATCATTTTATAGAGTTTCTTAAGAAATTTATACACAATAATATGCTAGTATCATTATATGAAGATCAATATGCATCATAATCAATTTCTACATAAGTAATCAAATCAACTTTTTCATTCTTACAATAATATGTTAATAAATGCTCAACTCCAATTCTAGTATTCATGTTTTTCATGGCAAATCAAACTTTTCATACATTAATGACTATCATGGAAGCTATAGATTTATATATTCTTAACTTACGTGCTTTCTAAACTCATAGAATCCAACATCTCAAGAAAACACACACACACACACACACACACACACACACACACACACACACACACACACACATATATATATAATGTAAAACCACTTTTTCTTACAAATTAAATTGGAGATTTCTAAGATCCTAACATAATATGGAAAGATTTCATCATAAATCACCACAAGAATTAGAGGTTTCTAAGGTCCTAGCAAGGGTTTCACAAACATATGAGAAAACATTTATAGCATCAAGATTTTACTATTACAAAACTTCTAAGAACATAAATCTTACAAAATAAAAATGGGGTAAGTTTTGTATAACTACTTACTCAAATGCTTCTACTTCTTTATCCCAAAAAAATTCTCAACCAAAACCTTATTTACCTTAAGGCTTCCTTCTTTCTCTACAACACATAAGGAATGAACCACTAATTACTATGAGATTTCAAGTAAAACTAAGAGAGAATGTCAAAACTAAAGAAAATTTACATAAAGGGAAGTTCATAAGCTTACCTTATCCAATTTGGGTTTCTCTTCCCTTTCTTCCCAAAGTTCTTCTAAATCTTATCTTTTTCTCTTTTTCTCTTTTTTTTTTTTGGTGTAAATGAGGTTATTAGGATTTTTATCATATTTATAGGGTTCTGGGTCAAGTTGGGGGGTCTCACACTCCCCAAAATGAAGAAAAATTGAGTTTACCTCAAAAATTCATAATTTGGGTGGTTTGGATCAATCCTGGATCGATCCAACACAGTTTATGCACATTTCTAAGACCCGAGAGTTGTTGGATTAATCCTGGATTGAGCTAGTAAGTTGGGATCGATCCTAACAGGTCTTCTCAGCTTTAAGCCCTCTCACTAAAACACTCATAACTCTCTCTAAAAACTCAAAAACTAGCACCATTTGTTGTATTGGAAACTAGGCTCGAAGAACTTTCTAAGGATATATTGATTGAACTCTAATTTACTTGGGATTGGTGTCAGTGGTCTCGGGAAGTTATCCCAAATCTGTGGATCTGACAACATAGACACCTTATAGGAAAATTATCATAACTTATTTTAAGAGACTCATAATTACACACCGTTTGTTTTGTTGGAAAGTAGACTTCTAGACATTTCTAACAAGGTATGTCATGACCTCTAATACTGTTGGGATTGGTGCTAGTGCTCTCACACATGTACCCTAATAGCGAAACTAGGATAACTTTAGAACTTAATAGGTTTAAGGCCTAACTTAGGTCTTACACTTTTAACTTGGTCCAATGTGTTCCTAAACCATTCTACAATCTATTTAAATATGTGAAAGAAAAATTTTATCCTTATAGGAGTAAAATTACATTTTTACCTTTTAAGTGAAATGCGAGTCGGTACACCAGTTATGTTCAATGGTTGTCAAATATAGTGTCGGTAGTCAAGAAGAACAGGAAGATGAGGGTTTGTATAAACTTCTGAAGTCTCAATGCAGCCACTCTAAAAGATGAATACCCTATGCATATAGTTGACTTGTTAGTTGATGGAGCTGTTGGGCACAAAATAGTCTTTCATGGATGCACACTTAGGCTACAACCAAATATTCATACCTGAAAAACATAAGCATAAAACAGCCTTTCGATGTCCTGGTTCAATATGAACTTTTGAATGGGTAGTTATGCCTTTTGGCTTGAAAAACGCTAGAGCTACCTACTAGCAAACCATGAATTACTTGTTCCATGACATGATTGAGAAATATGGAGGTATACATCTATGATATCATCGTTAAGTCCCAAAGCTTCGATGACCATTTACTCGATGGATTCCTCATAATGAGGAAACATCAATTAAATATGAACTATTTGAAATGTGCTTTTAATGTAAATACAGGTAACTTTCTTGGTTTCTTAGTATACAGCCAAGGGATTGAGGTAGACCAGAACAAAACCAAAGCTATCATTCAAAATAAACCACCTTCTACAAAGAAGAAGTTGCAAAGGTTACTAGGACATATTAACTTTTTAAGACGTTTCATCTTGAATGTGGCAGGAAAAATGAAGGTGTTCTTACCTCTGCTTTGGATAAAAGGAAACAAGGAGTTTTAATGGAAAGAAGAGCATCAACAAGCCTTCGAAGTAATCAAAGAGTACTTGTTAAGGCCACCTGTATTATTGTTGCCTAGAAGATATGAGCCCTTAAATTTATATTTCTCAACTACTAAAGACTTGATTGCAAGTCTGTTAACCTAAGACAATGAAGATGATCACGAACAATCAGTGTTTTATTTGAGTTGAGTCGTGCAGAAAGCAAAATATAATTATTCAACGATAGAGAAATTGTGTCTAGCTTTGTCTTTTTAATCAATACAGTTGAGACATTATCTTCTTTCACATGTCGAATATGTTGTGGCTTAAACTGATGTTGTAAAATACATGCTATCATAGCCGACAATGAAAGGTTGAATAAGGAAATGAAGTCTAACACTCCTTGAGTTCCATCTTTTTTATGTCCCACAAAAAGTCCTGAAAGGCTAAGCCTTAGCAGAATTTTAGCTGACCATCCATGTTAGCTAGTTTATGTAGAGATCACAGATGATTATGTCAGCCTCACCCCTTAGAAATTATACTTCGATGGGTCCATGACTAAGCAAGGATCTGGTGTAGGAGTGGTGATCCAACCCCCTAGAGGGACAACCACAGAATTCAACTTCAAGCTTGAAGGTGAATTTACTAACAACCAAGTGGAATACGAGGCTCTTATTCGAGGGCTTGAGGTCCTAAAAACCTTAGGGGCAAGATTTCTCAAAATCTACAAGGATTCACATTTAGTGATAAACCATACTATAGGGGATTACAAATGCATTAGCCCAACTCTGATTCCTTATAGGGACAGAGTTGAGAGCTTATTAAAAACATTCAATGAAGTCATGATGAAACATGTACCTTAAGGCTTGAACCAAAGACTAACCTTGATGGCCATAATGAAAGCAGTGGGTGAGGAATCAGCACGTTGAATGGTATGCTACATAAAGGAAGAAAAATCCAACCATGTCCCAGTACAAATAGGCATTGGTACACCCATAATCGACTAGTTAACTGGCAAGAGATGTCGAACAACTATCGAGCACAAGGATGGATGATTAGCTCAGAAGAAAAGAGTCACTACAATCTTGAGGATAATAGAAGTTGATTTAGCTATTGTCGACATCATATGTAAAGCTCGAGCAGAAGGATCACAAAGTGCCCGAAATAATGGCCTCGACTCAAGAGACATGAGTGTCAAGTTTTGAGGTAAACAATTACTTTGAAGAGTTGTCAAGGTCTAAGAAATGAAGTTGAGCACCTCATCGTTAGGTAACCCACGGATGAGTAATGATTTGGTCTTCAATGAAATTGAAAAAAGTTAAGGTGTATGTTATCAATAACAAATGAGTTCACTTCTGAAAGGCAACATCAACCCAAGAAGAAAACTTAAAAATGAAAGTGTCAAAAGGTCGAGAGAGCAATGAATAGTTTACACCCTTGGCCTAAAAACTTGGGTTCGACACATATAATCTTGACCAAAGAGGAGGTAAAAAATGGGAAGTCCCTCATCATGGAAGAGTCATTCTCTAAAGGACTCAGCGATGGAGGATCTAGTACTAGAAGCAAGATACTGAAGGGCCTTAGAATGATTGATCGAGATTGTTTAGGCCATACCAAGAGATATATTCATGGGATCAATGACAGGATCACTTCTGAACATAGAAAAATTGAGTATGACAAGATGGTCATTTGCAAGGAAAAAACCAAGTCAGGATGGCAAAGCATTGAAAACTGATATACGTCAACTCGAGCACATCGAAGTAAGATTTGATGATGAATTATATAGGCCTCCACCAAGGTAAGATTCAAAGGTAAAAATGTCACATACCAATGGACATGAGCCAAATGCTATGGCTCATATTAGGGCAAGGAATGCCCTATAATACAAAGGGTTCATTAAGACCGAGTTTTAATGACAAAGAAAATAGTCTAAAGATAAAATATTCAAATAAAACTTTCATTACATATAAGTCAAAATTTACAAAGATCCTTCTCGAGGTAAACAATGTCTGAGGGAAAAAAATGTCCTAAAAATAATGAAGCAATATTGAAGGCTCGTATTGAGACTATACATCATTTCTTGGAACCTAAAATGGCCCATAAATGGTCGAAATAGAGAGTCGAGGTTAGCAGTGAATAAAGATTAAGCGTAGGTTCCAATAGAAACTGTTCAACCTGTACATCATTGGAGGCCAAGGAGACCTGAATGAGGAGCATCCATTTGTCTAAAGGTCACATCAAGAGTGCCTAATGCGATAGTTCAAAGCTCAAAGAGCAAAGAATGAAGGGCTCAAGTCAGTGTGCCTTTCCTTAGTTTTGCTCCCATCCCTATCCATCGAGGGAGTTACGAGTGGAGGGGGACTCCATCTTTAAAGTTGTGGATGGCTCCATCTCACAATCTATAAGGCAGGCTTCCACTACCTAAGATATACTCTAGGGTCGCATGGCGAAACCATGTGCTCATACAACTCCTTGAAAATAAGGAGACCTAAGATGAAATGCTCATCCTTCAGCTGTAGGGTGGTGGGTGGAGTTGAGAACATGGCGTGAGAAGTGAATGACTAATGTTCTCATGAGCAAACACACCCAGGTATTAGGTACAAGCCAGGAAAAAAAATTAAACCATTTAACAAAGCTTGAAACCACTTCGGAGTATCGAGGTTTGATGACACAATCGCAAAGGGGATATGATGCTATCATGACGAAGAAGGATAAACATGGATTGGAATTTGGAGTCTGTATTTATAGACTCGTCAAGGGAAGGGTTTACTGAAGATATCAAAGATGGTTTAGTTTCCCACGAAGAAATTGGCATTTGTTCAATTCAAGATTATTGAAAGTTAGGCAAATCTCAGAAGCAATCAAATCCAGAAGATATTTCATTTGGAAAATGGCGTTGTTTGGGATTACTTAGTCAAATCAGTTACATCTTTGAATGTGAAAAGATAATCAATATAGTCTGGATGCACGACTCTAATAAAAATGAGATCACACCTATTTAGTTAGGATTTAAACCAAACACATACGGGGGCATTCATTAGGTTATAATTTGAAATCCACTAGTTAATGAATGACACATGGAAGTAAGTAATCATCTGATAGACGGTTATCGAGTATAACACGTTAGACAGGAGATGAAAAGATTAGAGCGTAGCGACACTTGACAACTATCCCAAATGTACAAGTAATAGGAAAACCATTCAATGAGTGGGGAACCCACAGTTCAAACCAGTCAATGAAGTGAGAAGCCCACAATTTGGATCAGCCAACAAGTGGAAAACTGCAATTCAAACCAATAAATAGTTATGAGGAAATGTGGAAACATGGATAGCAACAGTGGCACCATTGAAGCCATTGAAGAAATCTTATAAATAGAGAAGATGGCAATAGAAGAAAGAATCAATCAAACACACATCAAAGCCATTTATCATTTCTATCGTAGAGTAGCAGTTAACTTAGATCTAGTTAGTTTTCATCAAAAATCCTGTATCAGGTAAATCGATTGTATCTCACAGTCAAATTCAACGAAGTTATCCCTTGACTTCAGGAGGACTGTGACAATATGTCTAAAGGTACATTTTCGATTCATATTATGCTATATTCCACTTAATGAAAATTACATATTCTATCAAATTAAGTGTTATTGTTCAATTACAAAAGTCCTCGGTCTAAAGGTATTACTGAACCTGTCCTTTTGGATAATCTAAACCAAAAATCCATACGGGTTAACCTAGTGACCGGAGAAAATTTTAGTTGACAACCTACAACAACACATGATGAGAAAAAAACAAACAAACCAACCATCACATTTTGTGTTCATTGCTGGCTGTTTTTTCATTTTTCCGCCATGTGTCTCCCAACACCTAACTTAGGAGAGTTCGTTGCATGTTTTTTCTCTGTAGGAAATCCACTTTGTATTCCAATCACACTTTGATCAAGGGGCATCACATGTACAATTTGTCTCATTCATTTTTACTTTTATTATTATATATAGTTTTTACTCTCTTTAAGCTACTTGTGAAAATGATTTTCAAATTTCTGCAAAATATTTGAGCTTATAAGTCCATCATATAAAATGAATCATGCCTGAAACATTGGTATAAAACAAAAATGAGTTCATATCTTGAAAGCCTAAAACAACCCGCATATGGTTGCATTCATATTGAGGAAGATGCCAAGAAGCTGCCTTTGGTTGCAATCCTAGTTGTGTCAGACATGAAAAGAAAATATGTGATAGAGAAATTTATTTAGAGCCTCTTTGGCAGCCACCTATAATGTAATCATTTCATTTGAGCTTCTTAAGGCAATTGTAGCTATGAGGTGGTTCCTAATGAACTCATTCAAATTTATACTTATTTGTTAACTACAATTAGAAATGAAGTCATATTAGGTTTTTTTTTGTTTTATAAAATGAAATAACTTATGTTTTTTTTCTTGGGTACGGCCACGTGGACCTCACCATCACAGCTGCTAGAAGTGGGACCAGCCTAAGCCAGTCAAAACCAAGGACAACCTGAGCAGGCGACACCACTTTGCACTGCTCACCCCACCCCCCTCCAGAATTCGATATTGGGTCCTATGGAAGACGGATGCTTCAGCCGCCAGAGCACTAGGGTGTTGGCTAACTAATGTTATCAAGCACAAATCATTGCAAATCTGAATGAGTTCATTACAAAGAGGTAGGTTTGTGAATGCTCTCCTAAAAACCGTTAACCTCTGCCCCCTAATTGGGAGCGGACACATCAGCACTGAAAAGTGATTTGCTTTTTTTTGTTTTTGGAGGGGGGTGCATATCACTTTTCAATGCTGATGAGCTCACCCCCTGATAGGGGGCAGTGGTTAGCTTTAGTTAAGGGGAGCAGTCCCAATCTTCTTTGCATTACAAACCATCCTGTTGTAACTACAAAAGCCTTGGGAAATTCAAATGAAATGATTTAGAAAACTTATTGAGAAAATTTTCCATAACTGTTTAACTCCACAACCACTTGGTTCATTATTATACCCAATACTACGAAATAGAATAAAATATATCTATTATTCCACACTGCAAGAAATAATAATTCTAGTAACAGTTAATAGCAGTAAATAATCCAATACTTTGTGTGATGCGACGAGTAACCCTCAACAGTAGCAAAGCATATATCTCTAAATTATATACCATGCACAAAATAACTCATAGGGCATATGCACATATCTTTGACAAAAGTCCAAACAAAAGATGCAGTCTAAAGGTTTACAGAGAAACCAATATGCAAATAAAGAGTTAGAAACACTTATCGGTTTGTTGGTGTGCAAGTCATGTATGAACATTGTCCTTAAAATGATATTTGCCAGCCACTCAAGATACGGAAGGCTTGTTGGGTGATCGCCTCCAAGAACACCAACTCCTCTACCAAGACCCGTACAATCAGGTAAAGAATCAAGATGAATGGCTCAGAGCTCTCGGACAGAAACCAAAAATCAAAGAAAACCAATAAACTAGAAATTCATAGTGAGAAAGAAGATGATTGATTTTTTTTGTCTATCTCGCTTGTTAATGTTCCATTCTTAAAGAGACCAGAACACCCAACCAATGACATCTTACCAAGTTGGAATGCCCTTATTAAGTAATATAATTAATGTTAACTAATATTTAATTAATATTGACTTGGCACTAAATCCATACCCACTAGGATACGTGGATTATTAGTTGTTACGCATTAGTGTATGCTATAAATAACTTTAAGGTTTTTAAATAAAGTTAGTATATAAAATAAAATAGATTAATTACAAAATAATATATGCGTGTGTATACCACACTACACCACGCTACGCCCCACCCCGGCTCGGTTCGGCACAAGCGCATGATGCAAACAAACAACCTCCAACCTCTCATTTCCTCTTCAACCTCATTACCCTTTAACTTCTTGCATTTACTTATAAGGTAGAGTTAGAAGTTCTCCACTTCCAAAGTGGGACTAAACTTTTAAGAGGAAAATGCTTTTGGTTGGGTTCAGTTTGGGTTTAGGAGGGAATCACTAAAAGTAAAATGAATTCTTTTAAATTCAAACTTCCCTCCAATAAATTTATAAAACACCCTTTAGGCTTAAATCAAATAATGGACCCATTCAACCCACATGCTAAATAACCCAAAAGATTCTATTTTGAATCTTCAAACATAGACCAAATCTAACACACACCATAATTAATTACTTTGGTTTTATTCATTTTGAGGAAGATGCGAGGAAGCTGCCTAAGGATGCAATGCCAGTTTTACCAAACGGAAAAAGAAGGGAAAAGATTTGATAGATAAATATCTATTTTTCATAAATTTGTACGCTGATTGGTTGCACTAAAAATCAATTAGAAAATTGTTAAGGAAGCATATAGAACCGTTTATCTTTGTGAAACTTATTGAGAAAATCTTTCATTAGCTGTTTAGTTCCACAACCACTTGCTTCAGAATCACCACCCAGTACTATAAAAAAGAATTTAATATAAGCTATTCGCACACAGGTGGGATTTGGTAGGACAACTTAAAAAATGCCTAAAGTAAGAATGACATTAGGGCTGACACACCAGCACTGAAAAAGTGATATACACTTTTTGGGGGGATGCTTTTCACTTTTTGGCACTGATGTGTTGGGCCTGATATCATTCTTACTTTAGGCACTCTCTAAGTTGTCCTACCAAATCTGGAGCGATTCACACCCCAAAAAAACATAGATTGGTTCCATGCATTTTGAGGAAGATGCCAGGAAATTGCCTTTGATTGTAATCCCAATTTTGTCGGATGAGAAAAGAAAAGAGATATGATAGAATATTTATTTTTCACAGATATTTGTGCTGATTGGTTGCACTGAAAAATTGCTAAGAAAGCAATATATAACCATTTATTTCCACTTAGAAAACTAATTGATAAATCTTTCAACAACCATTTAATTTCACAGTCACTTGCTTCATAATCAGCACCCAATACTAACTCTGAAAAGAATAAAATATAAGATATCCACACACCGTAACTAATTAGAATACTTAACCACCTAGTCACATAAGTAATGTGAAGTAAAAGAAAATGTAATTACATATTAGTCTAATTATCTGTCCTAACCATGACCAGTCCATCCCAAATCCCAACTGAACTCCTTACACCTTAGGTCAATATACAATACTAGCACAAATAACCATTAAGCACACCTATGTATATGGGGCTTTCTTTGAAACCACCTACATCTTACATTATGGCATGGATTATAAATCCCATTTTTATGGATTATAAAGTTCTGTTTGATACCCTAACATTCCATCATGGTTGGTAATAGAAATAAATTGAGAATTACTCATATTGGTGAAAGCAATATTGAAATCGTTCTATACCATTCAATGAGATCCTTGTTCTTGAAATCAGAAAATTTTGGTCTGTCTCGCGTGCAGATTGCTTTTTCTGCATTTTTAATTTTGATAAATCTAGATTTCTTATTTAAGGATCAAAAGTACAATCAATTTATGTCATCGCACAATATAAATGATCAAGGTTTAGGATGGCATCAAAGGCTTGGCCATCGTACATATCATGAATGTTTGTAAAGTGAATAATTGTAGTAAAGTCAATTATTTGCAGCAGATGTCAATAAACTTAGGATAAGTAAATTGCCTTTTTCTTGTATTCCGAGTGTTTCTAGTGATTTCTTAAATAAGGTGCATTGTGATCTATATGGTAGATAATTACTCTCAATTCACCTGGTTTTACCAATTAAAAAAGAATTGGATTTCTTTCAATATTTCTTAAATTTTCAATTACTTGTCAAAAGACTACTTGAAAGAAAAATAAAAATATTTCTATGAGATGGAGAAGATGAGTTCAATAATAAAGAATTTTTGAGCCATCTCACCAACATTTTTTAGATATCTTGTCCCAGTACACTAGAACATAATGATATAGCTGAAAGAAAACGTCATCATATGGTATCATTCGATTTGGGTATGCTTTTTCATGCACCAGTAAGGTATTGTTGGGTTGAATAATTTTCTACGGTTGTCTTCTTTATCAATAAGATTTTATCATTACTATTTAAATTGAATACTCCTTGTCATTTGCTATACAACAAGGATCCTAACTACTGTGATTTGAGAAGTTTTGGTTGCAATTGATTCCGTTATTCAAAGAACTACACCCAAACCAAGTATCAGTATGATGTTAAATTTTTTGCTTTGTAAATTTTATTTTCTCTTTTTGGGTCACAGCGACTGGCACAACAGATATATGCATCCCTCAATGGGGAAAGTCATTATCTCTGTATCATGTATCATGTTGTGTTCTTTGATGATTTTTTTTTTCTTTAACATGTCCTAAGAGCCTCTATTGTACTCAAAGGAAACTAGGGGAGCTCGAGTTATCCGTCCTTATAGATTAGACATATCCTACCAAAGATGATGTAGACACACCAAACGATCATTCATTTGGACTGCAAATATCAAATGGCTTTGATCAACCTATTAATAGTGATCTTTCATCATGAGTAAGGCTTCAAATTGAGCCGGGCTGGCCTGAAGCCCAACTTGCCTGGCCCAAAATTTAGGCTGGTTAGAGTAGTGTGATTTCAGGATGGGCCAAGTTAGGGCCTACATTTCAAGCCCAAAGTAATAATCAGGTTGAGTTCGGTCAAGACTTAGCTTGCTTCAAAGGACCCAAATTGGCCCGATATATATATATATATATAGTGAGCACAGGCCAACCAGAAGTTGGCCCTAAGCCCATTATATTAAGATGTACCAATTCGGGCTAAATTTGTATTCTTGCCAACTATGGGTTATACTGTTATATTTTGGGCTGAGCCTGGGCTGATATCAACCCAGTCCATTTGCAGCACTATTCATGAGACCAATTTCTTTTTGGATTGTTGTCCTTAAAAAACATTGTCACCTCTTGCTGAACTAAATGGGCCTACATTAGATGGGTTTCCAATAGAAAGTGTAACACCCCACTTTCTACTTGAAGGGTAAAATTGTCATTGTATATACTTTAGATAGACTTTAGAGTGGTTTAAGAACCTGTTAGACCAAGCTAGAAGTGTAAGACCCAAGTTGAGTCTCGAATTTGTCAAATCGAAAATTATCCTGATTGCGTATTTGGGGTAACTTTCCAAAATCACCAAAACTAATCCAGAGTGAATTAAAAGTTGAAGTATATTTTATTGGAAATTTCTTTGAATTTAGTTTCCAACCCAACAAACGATTCACAAAAAAAAGTTTTCTAGAGAAAGTTATTTATGTTTTACTATAGGGTGTCAAAATGAGAAGTTCAGCACTCGTAACCTAGGGCATAATCAATCATGTCCAAAGGGCACACCTTTCAGGTGGTGCCCGTAATTGATCACAAATAGTATCAGGTCACAAAATTCATCACCAGGCACGAGTCGTGACCGATCATAAACCCCATGATCAATCACGACATGCCTAGAAACGCTGAAATGTCTGAAAATTAAGATTTTTTTGCCACTTTTATAACATAATTTGCTCCTATTTACCCCTACACATGTGGAAACTTGATCGTCTAGGGTAATTCAAACCCTATTTAAACATTACTTAGGTCATTTTGTCTCATTAGAACAAAGAGAAAAAAGCTTAGAGAGATTAGAGGAAGCTCTTGAGCTATGAGAATGAGGTTTTTTCCCAATTGGGTAAGCTTCATTCTCAACTCTAGAAATCTTTAAGGTTACTTCATTTTCTTCCTAGATCTTCATGTTTAATCTAATTTATACTAGTTCTACATCATTTTACATAGAATAGAGGGAAAGACAAAGGGATTTTTCTCAAAGATTTTTTTAGAAAGTATAAGGAAAAGCCTTGGTAAGTAGTGATACAAAACTTGCTCCATTTTTGTTTGTTTTTAGGTTCCTAGAAGTCTTATAATGGTAAAGTATTGACTCTATGGTTTTCTCTCATGTTTGTGAACCCTTTTGCTAGGATCTTAGGAACCCCACCTATTGTGGTGATTTGTGATGAGATCATGCCATTTTATGCTAGGATCTTAGAAATCCTTAATTTATACTACGAGGAAAAGTGGATTTGCATGCTACCTATATATATTTCCTTGAAATGATGAATCTCATGCTTCAGAAATGTTTATAAACTAGGATTCCATAAATATAGCTTTCATGAAAGATTTTGATGGATGATTTTCTTGATTGTCATGACTATTATGATTATTTAAGTTGGTGATGAACCTCTCTTAAATATGTTGGTTAAATATGAAACATGTTGATCTCTATGTAATGATACTAGCATGTTTTTGTGTATAAATTGCTTTAAAAACTCTATGAAATGATTCAAGTAAGATATGTTTAGAGATGGTAAAGATTGAGTTTTCCTATTTAATTTTTTATAAATTCCCTTAATTCTTGTATTTTATATGTTTGATAAAATGTCTTTTAATAATTTTCCTTACTATTTATATATTTCTTGGATGCCTTTGAATTCCGTGCATGAGTTTATTATTTTCTTTAGTGAAATTTTTCGAATATATGTTGGCTTATAGATATTCTATGGATTTCCATATTAGGATCTTAGAATCTATGTATATATGTTTTAAGATGTTTGAAAATATATATAGAGTTATATGACTTCCCTATTTGATAATGTTAAAGAATGATTTATTTATGTTATGTATATTCTTGATCTTGCTAGCATAATTATATCATGAGAATATGTTACCTCTTGCATTATGATTTTGTAATATGGTTAGTAATGATAAGACAAGTTAAGATGGCTAAAAATTAATAATATGTGAAATGAATAAAGGATAAGACGAGTAAGGAAAGTAAAGACAAGTGTTTAAATTATGAAAGCCCCATCATTGATAACTAAATGATGACTAGTGTTAAGTGAGAAGTAAAAATAACTAAGATATAAAGGATAAGAAATGTGATAGTCTTCCCATTGAATATACAATTCAATGGCGAAGTATGATGACCCTCCCATTTGGGGTATAAACAATGATATGAAGGGCTACCCATTTGTGGTATAAACAATGGTATGATGGCCCTCTCATTTGGGCTATAAACAATGGTATAATAGCCCTCCCATTTAGAGTATAATGCAATGGTATAATGGACCCTTTATAAGATATAATGTAATGACAACCTTTCCATTGAGAATATATCTCAATGGTAAAGTATGACGGCCCTTGCCATTATGGAACAGCACAATGTGCTAAGATATGAAGTAAGGTTAAAAGTCTCATTATTGGGAAACCTAAAGCATGTAAGAAGATAAGAAAAGTTATAAGAAATGAAAGTACAAAGACTTCAAAAATAATGAAAGGTTCATAAACTATGTAAGAATAAGTAAAATGATGACCCTCTCATTAGGGGTCTCAATGCAATGAAATGGTGTCCCTCTCATTAGGGAATAAACAATGGTATGATGATGTCCTTTATAATTAGGAATAATACAATACATCGAAAGTGTAAAGTGAAAGAAAAGTATAAGCAAGTGTACAATGGTGAAGAACAAGTGTAAGAAAGTGGAACCAAGTAAACATGAGCAAGTGTAAGTGACCTTAAAAACCACACTATTGAGAATGAAATTGTGTTAGGAAAGAATGAAAAATTCATAAGACATATATAATGAGTAGAACCATTATAAGAAGAATAGAAAAATTTATAAGAAATAAAGAATATTAATGAGAGAAGAAAAATATATAAGTTTCAAAAAACAAAGTAAAGTTATAAGTCATGTAAAGTAAGAAAAATATTAAGACAAGAAAATAGAAGCCTAAGTCTTATAAGTAAAAAAGAAATTCATAAGTTATGTAAGAAAGAAAGTTTTATGAAAAAGAAAGAAAGTGCATAAGTTATTAATAATAATACAAGTCCCTAATACGAGTAAGTAAAGAAGATGTTAAAAAACGAATGAATAAAGCTCAAAATCTTTAAAATAACATAAGTCCCTAAACTATGTAAAAAAAAATAGAGATGTATATTGGTTCACTCATTGGGGTATAATTCAATACTATGAAGATCAATGATAAGTGTCAAATGACTAATGAAAAGTGATAAGTAAATATTGAGACAAGGACAATAGAAACTAATAAGTGATAAATGAAGGTATGATGAATGATAAATAACAAATAAGAAAGTGAATGATAAGCACTAAGGTAATGATAAACTTATTGAATAAGGAAATACAATTTCATGTTTCCTTATGGAAATGTGTTTTTATGATTGCTAATTGTATAAGAATGATGCATACCTAGTTTGAGATGATTTGTATATGCATATTTATATTAGGAAAGTAGAGTGTATGCATGGGAAATGAATAGAAATGCTCATTGGGATGCACACTGAATATTTTTACTATAGATGAACTATGAAATATTTACCATATGATTGTAAGTACATAATGTCATGTACGTTACCATGCAATTATATGAGAAAAATGTCATGTACAGGTAGAATCATGCATATTGCTATATGTAAATATTATAAAAATGTCATATATAAATAGAAGTATGTGAATTGCAATGCCTAGTTTCTACATGATAAACCATGATGATGAGTGAATAGATTTTGTGATGTTTAGTAGATGATGTATGTACACTAGCGTAAGCCTACACATTAGAAAATGATATGTATTCTATATGGAGGTGTATTAAGTATTTTATATAGAAAGTTTTGTGCTGATTTCGTAGTAAGTTTTGTATACCTACTTATGAGCTGTGGATTTCACTCATAATTTTCCAGGTGAATTTAGTATAAGTACATTTTCTGGGGTACCTAGAGGTTGAAGGAAAGACACATGGTTGATGCTTCTCTTTTTTAGTAGTTTTAGTTTCATTTAGTCTTTCTATGTTATATTTTAAACTTTTTGGGATGTACTAAGGTTGAAGTTCAAATTTTTGAGACTTGTAGTTCTATATTTGAGATGTGGTGATGGAGTTTTAGCACCTATTAATGATGGGAGATTAGTGACATAGTAGTTTGTTTATATGTTTCGGTGTATTTCCACTGTACGTTTAAGATTATGGTTAGCCTTATGGTACTAGTGACATATTCATTTTAATTCCACTGCATATGATAAGTTTAAGGTTAAGTTTCTAAGTATCCCTACAAGTTAAGATAAAGGTTAAAAGAAAAATAAAAATTTATAATAAATGTTTAATGACCTAGTTTAGTAGCAGCCTAGTTTCATGTCTAAATAAGGTTGTGAAATTTGAGGTCATTACAGAAAGTCACACTATATAGGCTCTCACTTGATAGATCTAACTATGGTGTGGATCCCATCGCAAGTTCCATTTCAATAGGACTACCAAATAACTCTGTTTCAGTGCCCCCTCTCCCTCTACAGGCCCCCTCCCTTCCCGGGGCACCCGTAAGCCCTTAGATTACATGCTCCAAGAAATAAACTTAGCATGGAGACATTTTCCAAGGCCGAAGACTTCAAACCAAAGCCAAAATATAGGTTCTGAGTTGCAACATCAAGAAATTCATCTAATGCCAAGACTGTTAAATTAGATCTTTAAAATCAAGTGGAAATCTTCCAAGAAGAGTTGGATGTTTCAATTGCCACAATACTCTTGTACTCAAACACCATACATGGGCCATTTATTAACTATGACATTAGTCAATTGACCCATACATCAATTAAACATCAAATAGGCCTATTTACATGAGGACTTTCAAGAAACAATTATATGACCCAACCATCAAGGTTTACAGTCCAGATTTTGTGCACACAAAGTCCATGTGCCATGCATGCACATGGACCAAGGGACAGACACATCACTGTCAAAAAGTGATAAGCACCCCTCAAAAAGTGTAAATCAATTTTTAGCGTTGATGTATCCATCCCTTAGTCCATGTGCATGCTTTGCGCATGGATTTTATGTGCACAAAAGCCGGTCTCAAAGATTTATAAACTCAACCAGTGCATATTATGTTTGCAACATATATTGGACCTTGTACGGGCTTAAGCAAGTACTACAAGCATGGTTCGAATATTTCCGTGACTTTCCTCCTAAGGGTTGGTTTCTTTTGCTGTGTAGTTGATTCCTGTGTTTGTGTATATAGACCAGTATGTAGAATTTTTGTCACTATCATATATTAATGATATGATCTTGATTGGCATTAATCATGAATTCATTGAATCTTTTATCTTGCAACTTGGAGTGAAATTTTATATGAAAGATCTAGTTACATTCCATTACTTCCTTAGCATTGAAGCAAAACTACTTTCTAGTGGAATTTTGTCATCTCAATGTAAATATACTTATGATTTGCTCACACGTGCCTAGATTGAATCTTGCAACAAGATGCAATGGCAGTTAGATCTTAGCTTTTTCTCTCTAAAGATATGTTATTTCAGTATCCTTCTCTTTTTTGAAGCATCATAGGAGCAGTTCAGTGTCTCATGGTGACAAAGCCAAATCTATCATTTGATACTCAAATCTATATATCAATTTATGCATCAACCAAGTGTTCAACACTTCCAAGTTGTTAAAGAGGATACTATATATTAGTGGAACATGCGTCCTTACTAATAGCACCGTGCACATGTATACCTATTTTGATGTTGATTGAGTGGGATGTCTATTTACTCTATGACCGATGATGGGTGTGCATGTTCCTTTGTGGTGGGTAATTGTTTGTCATTCCACCAATGCCAGATTCATGTGGCTTGGATTTATTCTTTTGTGACATCGACATCATTCTTCAACAAGCATAAACTATAATTTGTGATAATGTGAGTCTATTATCGTTATGCAGAAACCTAGATCTATGATCGTATGCAACAAACAAGAAGAGAGAAAATAAAGCAGAAATCAATCACACCACAAGAGTAAGACGATTTATGTGGTTTGGCTTTGAAGCCTACGTCCACGGGCGAAAACGGAGAAGAGCTTTCACTATGACCAAAGAATAGAGATTACAATGAGCAGTGCAGCGGCACAAAAATAGAGAAAACCCTATATATAAACCCCCAAAACCCTAATCTGCGCGGGTCGGATTCGCTTTGCTCACCTTCGCCAATTGTTTGGGCCATATTCGGGTTTTCGAATCATCATCCCGGGTTATATCTCAGGTTGAATACAAGACATTAACCCAACACAACGGTTGCTCTCTTACAAACCGCTCACATGCCAAATTCTTTTTGGGAAAATGTGATTTACACTGCAATTTTTTTATTAACCAGCTCCCAACACCTATTATCATGCAGAAACCTAGATTTGGGATCGTGTGCAACAAAGAAGAGAGAAAATAATGCAAATAACAATTACACACAACAAGAACAAGATGAGTTACGTGGTTCGGTTTGAAGCCTACCCACAAACAAAAATGGAGAGAGCTTTTATTATGATCGAAAACATAGATTATAATGAACACTACTGCAGTGGCACAAAATCGAGAAACCCCCAAATATAAACCCCCAAGCCCTAATCTCCGTGGTGATCCGGATCCCAAATCAGATACAAAATACGGATAAAAAAATTTGGCCATACACGGGTTATATTCTGGTTTTCTTCGAATCATCATCCAGGTGATATCTCTAATTGAATACAAGACACTGACCCAACACCTATTTTACGTAATGTATCCCCGTATGGCTAGTTGTTTAACAAGCCCCCAATTCCGACATGCAACGTATCTTTGGCAACGCCTGTATTCCATGTCTTCATCTCTTATAACAATCTTGAATGTCAGTCTTGTTTCTGCGTTTTTCTCAACTACTACCGCAAATCTAAAGGATACCGATGCTATGATCAGCTGTCTGGTAAGGTCTATGTAAGCCGCCATGTCCTCTTTAAAGAAACTAAATTTCCCTTTTTGCACTTGCTTTCAGTTGTTCATGGATCTCCCATTCCACTTAGGGGTGGGCACGGGCCATAGTAGGCCCAGGCCCGGCCCTCAAATTATAGACCGGGCTCGAGCCGGGGCTTGGGCCCGTAGGGGAGGGCTCGGGCCGGGGTTTGGGCCCGGCCCTCATTAATTGACCGGGCTTCGGGC
>JAOXJP010231290.1:0-10652 GCA_025762735.1 Platanus orientalis | reverse complement strand
AAGCATTCTAGTGAAATTTCCATTAATCCTCATGACGAATAATCCATCAAAATCGAAATTTTGAACCCTGGATAGGTTTAGAGTTCAAACCTACATCTTAACATTATTTTTTTTTTAATTCATGGGCCTGTCCGAGGCCCGGTCAATTAATGAGGGCCGAGCTCAAAGCCCGACCTGAGCCCTCCCCTATGGGCCCAAGCCCCGGCCCGAGCCCGGTCTATAATTTGAGGGCCGGGCCTGGGCCTACTATGGCCCGGCTCGAGCCCACCCCTACATATGACCCTCTTGTGGTGGAGATACATAGTGATGATGAGGATGACGTCAATGAGGTTATTGATCCTATCCAGGCTCCGAGTAATAAGTCAAACTCTCTGGAGATTGTCCAAGAGGTTCAAGGAGCTCAGGAAAGTGCATTTGTAGAGACCTTAGTGTCTGGTTTTGTTATATCTGACCCTGACCATGATACATCTGTAGAGACCTTGGTGTTTAGTTTTGTTGTACCTAACCCTGACTATGGTACATCTGTAGAGGTCTTCGTGTCTAGTTCTATTGTACCCTGATACTGAGCAGGAGATTCGTGGTTCAAGAGGTTCAGGAGGCCCAGGAGGCTCAAGAGGTCTAGGTGAGTGTACCCATAGCGATCGTAGTATTTAGATTTGTTGAGCCTGAGCCTAAGCCTGAACCTACTCTAGACACTATGTTTTGTCTTCTATATGAGAGAGAACCACTTGTGCCCAAAGTACACGTCGTCTTTGAGAAAGTGCTTCATACCCCTAGGGTCTTTATTTCCCTAGTACCTCTTTGGGACTTTGCTTTTAGCTACTTCTGGAAGGTACTATAAAATATGAATGGTGCATTGGGTAGACACTTGTCATGTGATTACTATCCACCTATTGATGGGTGCCTTGAGATGGTAAAAGAGTCATGGTCCTTTACTGAGCTTAGAGACTTTATTGAAATGTCTGGTTGGTGAGAGCCTCAGGACATGGGGTAACGTTCTGTCTACCGCAGAGTTTGCATACATTAGTTCGGTCAATAGGATTACTAGCATGAGTTTGTTTGAGATTGTCATATCTTGTAGACCCGGGGTTCTTATAGACCTCATATCTATGTTTGCATTCCATTGTCCATTTGAGTCTGTATCTGCATTGACATTGCATTTTCATTCACTATACCAGGAGATCAGACATAGAATTGCTATGAGTAATGAGAGATATAAACGGTTGACTGATTAGCATTGTTCGCATCGCAATTTTCAAGTCGGTGATTTAGTTATGGTTCGATTGCATGTGACGAGTTCAGGACCTTATAAAGTTCTGAACAAGATTGAACTTAATGCGTATGTTTTAGATATTCCGACTGATTTATGGATCAACTCTACCTTTAATGTAGAGGACCTTGTACCCTATCATGGCCATTCTACACTAGACTTTGAGCCTTTTGTAGACCCATAGACATTAGACTCTCAGCCTCCTTAGCCTATGCCACCAGTCACTACTTGCAGGGAGGAGATTAAAGCCATTTTGGAGGACTAGATTGTTTCCACTAGACGGGAGGTTATCAGAGGTACTTCGTCAAGTGGAAGGGCTGATTGGATATTGATAGCACATGGCTGACTGAGAGGGTGTTGCAGCGACTTGATCCTAACATCTTGAAGCAGTATCACAGTCATTTATCGTCAATACAATTTTTTTCTAGGATGGGAGAATTGATGAGGACATCATGGCTGAGATGATGATTGCATCATATTCACAACTACTCTAGTTGCTCGTTTATATTTTTTTTATGTCTTTATGTCTTTTGTTGGAGGGGGACACATGTTGGTGACAGTATTTTAGTCTTTAGGTATTATTTAGGGGTATTTTTGTCATTATTATTAGTTTATGGTCATTTTTGTCATGAGAGAATAAGAGAGAGGGCTATTTTGGTTAAAATTCTATTTTGTAACAAAACCTTGGCCATGAAACTCTATTTATAGAGCTCATGACCAGCCAATTGAGATATGCAATATGAATTCAAATTTTGTCTCTCACGTTTCAACTTTCTTTTTTATCTTTCTTGCTTGCAACTGAATAACCCTAAAACCCTGAAATGGGTCTAGGTCTCCACCTAGTTTATCGCTAGTGGTGGAGGCCACTCCCTTCCCCTTGGGTTATAAAGGTTTTTTTTTTCCTTATTCTTATTATTCTTCTTTGTTATTGTTTTTTGATCTTATATTTTTTGGATTTTTTTGAAGTTATTGAATAAGAAGTCACTCCAGTGATTAATCCTTGAAGTTTTGATCCACCCAGCACTCAAAGAAGACTCTCCAGGGGCAGACGATCCCTATTGTAGCAAACCCCAGCTGTGCTTTGATGTTTTTTTTTTCATGATTTTGTGAAATTCCACAAGCAACAGGTGTGAACAGCACCTGAAATCCATTTTCACGAGTTCAGCTACCATTCCATAACTACAAGGAATCGATCAAAGCCCTCTTGTGGGAATGTAAATGACACCTAGACGATCCTCTCTCACCCTTTCCCCAGCATTGTCGACAGTTTTTTTTGAGGGCCCCACCTATTTTCATAGGCAGCAGGTGTTAAAACAGGGACAAAGGCTATTGTGGGAGATTTGAATCTATCTTCTATATATTAGGAATCCGTTTGTGAGTTTTATACAAGGTTATAACAAGTCTTGGGCGACACTAAAGGTGCATACCTCACTGTCTAAACTTCTGTGAGATCGAAGTTATTGATTGGAACAGTTTAGGGCTGGCGGTAGCATCAGGATCTGGTCATACTTCTCTTCCTTCTTCAAACTTCAATGTTCGACTATGATGGCTATGGGTTTTATGTTGCTTAATCATCTGAAGACAACATAGAGTGATTCTACCATCAAGATAAGCTCTAAGCTCACCGTTTTAATGCCTATTCGAATCCCAACATGTGGTGGGTTTGACTGGTTAGTTTTTCCCTTGCTTACAGCTGATGATATAATGTGCTGAACCTATTTTCCCCTAGTTTAGCCTTGTTACAACATTCTAATCATGAATAAACCCTGCCCTCAGTATTCCATACAGTTATTGGATAATCCTTATTAGTTTCCTTCACTATTATTAGTTGACTTGAACACTTTACATTCTCTGTTTTACACCATCAGCACCTTTGGGACAACAACCTAACAGTTCATTGATCTCTAAATTAGTGGATATTCATCTCATATGACTTAGGCATAATTTTGCTTATTGCTTTATATGTTTTAACTCTAATCATGCATGTCAAACCTGACTTAAAATCACTTGAATTAGCATGCGGACTTGCGAGTAGGAATCTTGTTTATTTTTCTTCTTTACTTGGTCAATTTTGTTCCTATCTCTGAGCACACACACACTAACCTACATGCATGCTGCATTGCCCAGTCACACGCCTGTACACCTTATAAGAGGGCTCCGTGTAAGATTCAAACATCCTACTATTCCATTCCAGCCTGAGGAACCACCAAATGGCCAGACCCCATAGATTCCGAATCCTCTTCTCTTTGTAACCCCTCCCAAGACTCACCCATTGCTCACATAAGTTAGAAATAGAATTCGGTAACACTCAAAAAAGATCCACCTCAAATAAGAGCATTGACCATACCTCCAAAGCAAAGGGGCAATGGAAGAGAATCTGATCGATAGATTCCTCATCTCAACAACAGAGAGCAAACATGTTGGGAATAGAGAAACTCCTTTTTCTGGAGGTTATCTAGGGTAGGAATTCGACCTTTACGGGCTGGCCACAATCCACATGAAAAACATCACTTTAGAAAGGGCTCTGCATTTCCAAGCAACCCTCCAAGGAAACGGGTTCATGGACCTCCATTCGAATAAACCATGACACGATTTCACTGAAAAGTCATCATTAGCTTCAAACAACCATCTACGGTTATCCTCCTTGTCCATAACAAGATGAAAGTTACTAAGGATGCCAAGAAGACGAGCCATATCGTCAATCTCCCCCAGTCATTTAAGGACAGTCTAAGGGGGGCATGCCAATTTTCCTCCTCGGTGATCATCCAATGATTTGGGCAATTAACATATGTAAGCTAAATATTGATAACTACATAAATTTTGCTAGTTTGACCATTTAAATGTATAGAATTCAGTTCTACAGTTATATTTTTGGGGGCACAGTTTTATTAACTGTAATCAGGGAGGGAAGTCTTTTGTTTTTTTATCACCCATGAAACTTTGCATACAATCTAATTTGTTGACTAGTAACACACTTGATGACTGTAGTTAGTTAGTTAGTCAGTTTTTGTTTTTTTTTAAAAATTAAATGTAAAAGGTTCAGGGTCACTAAACAACCACTGTGTCATAGTTCTTATTGTGTTTGAGATTTTGAGTAGGAATGAAAACGGAAGAGAGAAGTAAAAGACAACCCATACAAGGAGTAATGAGGACATTGCAGAGTTACAATGAAATTGTGGGTAGGGTGATTTGAAATTTCAAATTTAGAAGGCATCACAATGAGTGGGAGGTGGACCTCCCTCCCTATTGATCTACTTAATAGGTTGGTAGGCAACACCAATATGGCTAACCACAATGATGACAAAAGGATGATATTCTCGGTTTGTACATTCTTTCTTACTCATTTTGGGTTAGATGGAGGTTCTTTTCCCAGTGAAGTTTATTTGTAGCTTTTTTGGAATTTGCCTTCTTTCATGGACAAATTTTCTTTCTATGTTATTAACTATGGATTGAGTTCGAGGAACATCATCCTCAACATGTCATTCTTACGTCATGCTGATAGTGAAACCGTGGATCACCTACTGCTCGTGATTTCACTAAAGAAGTATGGAATTCTGAAGGATTATGAGTTCCTTTGGGTCACACCTCATAGCTTACTAGATCTCATTCTTGAAGGGCTGGTGAAAGCCTGCTGGTCTTAGGGTTAGGGTCGCACTTTTTGGAACTTGCCTTCTCTTTTTGTTTGAGAGTCTGGAAAGAGAGAGATACATGATTTTTTTGGGGGTCCTTAGGGATATATTTTTCAAGTGCTACATTCAAACATCCAAAAACAATGGTGGGGGAAATCACTGATTTGTGTTCAACATGGGACTTCTATAACTAGGTACCATATCATGCAATACCAGCTGGGCCTTGTCGTAGATACATGGGCACTACATCATCCTGCTCCATCACTGAAAATAGTAACAATCCTTTGAATTTGATTGGTAATATATCCCAGAGGGACAATTATCTTTCAGAAAATTTGAACTTTGAAGTTTGAGTACTCAGACTTTAAATGTCCATCCTTGAGCACAATATCTGACTGGCATTGCAATGATCAGGGCCAAACATTTGATGAGTCCACCTAAGAGATCGAAAAAATAAAAAAATAATGTTATCATATAATTGCAACCACTTTTTTGCGTGAATCAATAATCATAGTCCTTAGATCAAAGAAGTGAAAGAGGAGAATACGATGACTGAAAGCAGGGGTGAAGTGAGTCAAAATTGGAATACAGAGTATGTGGATCAGTAGTTTGACTCTTCTTGAATTACATTTCCATCCATCAACCATCCGATTGAGACCAAACTTTATCAGGAGAAAGATTGGGGGGAGGAGGGCTCATTATATACTCCTAAAATTTAGAAAATCAGATTGTGGGAAGTAGCTTTTTTAGGGGGAATTCTCTGAACATTTTCCAGAAATTCAGCATAATGGTCAATCTCAAGTTGACGCCAAACTCTGACAGTTATACCCGGGCTCTTGAAGTAGTGTTCCCAAGTTTTGATGGGCCTTAAATTTTATGACATTTGAACCAGGAAGAGAAGATTTTTTTGGTTAAAGGCGTGTTCACCAAGAAAGAAAGTGATTTCTTGTGATATAATCACACTCAAAGATAACTCAAAATCTCAAATTCTCAAGAAGGAATTCAAACAAAAACAAAACAAAAAAAAAAAAAGTAATGTCTTTGCTATGCAAAGGTGTACATTGCACCACTTCATCTCTTCTATATTTATTAGTAAAAACTACTCTATTGAAATTTTCTTGCAACCAGGAGACTTCCTGAAGAGATTCCTAATTAAAGTAAAACTCAAAAGATACTTCCATCATAAATTGTTACCCTGCCAGTATTTGGGTAGAACTTTCTCAAATCACATAGGATTGGACAGGTTGCTGAATAACCTTTCCAATGACGCTAAAATCAAGCCGAATGGATAAGTTTTACTGATAATAAGGCCTAAAGGAAGTGGTAGAAATAGGACTTTACACATTCTAGCTAATGACTTCTACTTTAGGACAACTTAACTTGCTGACCAAGACTCCTGAAAAGAAAGAAACTTCCAACCATTTAAAACTTCCTAATTAAATTTCTTAAATAAACTAGAAAATAAAGAAAATAGAAACTCGTGTCTTTGGTTAACCCAGAATTTAGTAACAATTGACCATCCCACATTTAGAATCATGGGGCCCACATGCTCTTCTATGTGAGGTCACATATATGCCCATATGTCCTTGGCTAATGCACTGGCTTTTATGGGCACGTCAGTTGGACTTCTCAGAACCAAAACATGAGCCCAAGTATTTCTTGGGTTGGACTGCCTTCTTTTGGATCAGTAGTGCATGCCATACATCCTTGGCTCAAAGGATAGTGAACATCCATAGCCCTGGTTGATCTTCAAAATTGGAAGCTTCATTTAACTTCAAATATGGTGTGTCAAGTGTGAGAAAAGAGAGAAAGAGGCTTTAGGTATTCCTGGGATAGCATGTGCAAAGAATGTCAGAGGAGGATTTTTCCCCCTCTGAAAGTTATATGTCTCTTGTAATCAATAATGGGATATGAGCTAATGGAGAGAAACAACAAGAGAAAGCTAAGCCTCAAGGTAAGGAACTGGGTCAAAAACGAAAAATTCCAAAAAGTAACCAGGAAACTGACAAAAGCTATGTAGGGAGGGAAGCAAAGCTCCTTGCAAAAATTCTTTTTTACTATATCATCAAGTTTATGCTATTGCTTGAGCTTAGACATCATATATATATATATAAATAATTTGATGAATATATTTACTTCAGAAGTAGATAAGCTGGACAACTTAGAAACTAATCATGCTTCATTTGCTGCAGTGGTATGCCCGAATGTAAGCTTGGTCTAAATGATAGAGTATTATTGGAGGCTCAAGGTAAATCGACGAAAGGGAAAGCCATTGATCTGGATGATATCAAATTTCATCAGTATGTAGCCTAATCCTGTATCCTGGCTCTGTGTGTGGTAATTATTCATATGCATTGGATGTAAATACTAATTTATTCAAAGGGTAATATTTCACTGCAACTTTCTATTCTAACAGCTTTCTTTTGGTCTAGGTGTGTGCGTTTGGCCCGATTTGAAAATGACAGGACAATATCCTTCATACCCCCTGATGGATCTTTTGATCTAATGACATACAGACTCAGGACTCAGGTTTCTCATACTTTCTGTACCATTTTTGTGTTTTTTCTCTTTGTCATTTCAATTTATCCTGGTCAGTTTTTTTTTTAGGATAATTTGTCTATGCTTTTAGGTAAAGCCTTTGATCTGGGTGGAAGCTCAAGTGGAAAGGCATTCAAGAAGCCGTATTGAAATCATGGTAAAAGCCCGGCGCCAGTTCAAGGATCGTAGGTATATTTCTTCAGGTTCTCTTTTATCTGACTTAAAGTTTTTAGTCTCTCAACTTTTTTAGCCTACACAGAGTTGATTGGGGAGGGTAATTTTTGGAGTTTCTGGTTTTGCTCACAAGTTGCTTGTATTAAACAGTACTGCAACAACTGTTGAAATTGAATTGCCTGTGCCATCTGATGCTACCAATCCTAATGTACGGACTTCCATGGGATCAGCTGCATATGCACTTGAAAATGATGCATTGGTCTGGAAAATAAAATCTTTTCCTGGTGGCAAGGTATGGGCTAGCTTTGAACTCCCTTCCTGTTCCCTGCCAGCAAGTAGGCTGCTATTCCTGCTGTTAATTTTTTTGTTGATAATAACCACTGATTGATTGGGTTGTATGGTATTATCTATGTAGTTACAATTCAAGCACTGTATTGACATTGTTTGTACAAACAAATTGTTTAGGAGTACATGTTGAGGGCAGAATTTAGTCTTCCCAGTATAACTGCTGAAGAAGCAGCTCCCGAGAGAAAAGCTCCCATCCGTGTTAAGTTTGAGATACCGTATTTTACTGTGTCAGGAATACAGGTATGCCTGAGTATTTGCTCTCATAAATAGGGAATTGAATAATCTCCTGTAATTGCATTGAAAATATAAAAAGTTTTCCTAGGTGGGCCTTCTTGGATTTATTGCTAGACGATCCACCTTTTATAGGTGAATGGATAAAAAATGCTCACCTTAATGAATGCTAACCACTGCTCCTTGTCATGCGGCGGGCACATCAGTGCCGAAAAGTGAATATGCGCCCCCCAAAAAAGTGAAAATCACTTTTCAACGCTGATGTGTTCGCCCCTGACAAGAAGCAGTGATGAGCGTTTGTTAAGGGAAGCATTCATAAACCGATCCCCTTTTATAGACACTTGGAGTGATGCATGACCAATTCAGACCGTCCATCTGATTAGGGGACCTATGGATTGGCCATGTGTACACTGTACAGTGCCATCTCTGCATGTTTTCTTTTAATTACCAGTTTTTTAAATTTAATTATTTTTAAAATAAAAAGGGTGAGAAAAATAGTTCGTTCTTGTGTCAGTTTATTGTCATGGGCCCATGGCACATCAGTGGATTAAAGAAGGACTCGGATGTTGTAAGGCTGGCCTTGCCTAAGTTATGGTCAGGGTGCCTCACAGTTATATATAATGAAAAAAGTACGGTCTTGACAAAATGGCAGACGCTTCTGGCAGAAAATTGCCCATAGGTAGAGGTTAAGGTGGTCAACATGGGATCTCTTTTAGACTGTCAACATGTGACATATTTTCCTTTAAATATTATTTGCACTATTGTTACTTCGCAATTTGTTGCTTACAAAAATTCTATGGAGAATTTTGAAGAAGATTAGTGTCTAATAATAGAGACATCTAGGGTTATTTCTGAGAAACTCTTTTGCATGTAAGCTTGTATGCAATTAGCTGTTGCTTATTCATACTGAATCCTACTTCAAAATAGTTTGTGAACTATACAAGGGTACTGTGGGAATGAATGACTTGCAAGTTTCATCCTATCCCAAGGGGTGGTTGGGGATGTTGAGGAACAATTAACCCCACGGTTGTACTTGAATTGCAACCACTAGAGGTTTCTTGTCTCTCTCCTACTAAGGGGATGCTGCACTGTTTTTGCCTGTTAGGCTGTCAATCATCAACCTGCAGGTTTTGGTTCATGGACCAAAAGAACAATTACTTTCCTATTAAAAGAGGATTTGTATGTTTATTGTCTTCATGCGACCCCCTGTAAAATGTTCCATCTGTAATACAGGGCATGATCCTGTTTCTCCTAGGTCAAGTATTCTTCTTTCTCTGCTGTGTTGTCTGTCCGTAAATCACCAACAAATAAGTTTCTAGCTGTCTTTTGTGCCAAATAAATTCACCTCTGCCCTGTTCTTGAATAATCCCAATTTGATGATCAAGACTCATAAGAGCTCTATACCCTTGTCTCATTCCATATTTTTGCATACCTACAATTGCATTTGTCTTCAAAAGTCTTCTGTAGTTTGAAATGGGTGTTTGCATATGGTCTTCTTTTAGTTTCAAACTGCATGTAATTCTTTTCTTTTTGTTCTTTTTTATCAGCATTGATTTCTTTACACCTTTGAAGGGATTTAAAATAATAATAATAATAATAAAATAAGACAATCACGATGTCATGTGGCTGAACTGCATATATGTGAAAATTGGGTTTTCTAGGTCCGTTACCTGAAGATTATTGAGAAGAGCGGATACCAAGCTCTTCCATGGGTGAGATACATAACAATGGCTGGTGAGTATGAACTAAGACTTAACTAAAAGCTGCCCCACCCGCTGCTGCTTCCAACCAAGCATGTATGGGGCTCCCTTCTTCTAGAATCTAAACTGCTGATGATTTCAGGAGAAGTCAACTCTTCCATTCTTGTAACAGTGGTATGTTCAGTGAAATTTTCATTCCCTTATTTTATTTTTGTTTTTATGTAATAGTGGTTTGAACAGGTGCAGCGGTTCCCATAAATATTTCTGCATCCATTTTTGCTATAACAATTTACTAGGAAATTAAATGACGGCCAGTTGTCTATGATTCAAATCCATGTGTTTTCGTCACTTGACAGGTTAAACGTGTTTGAGGGAAGGTGAAAAAGTGTATGGTTTTGCGAGTTCCATGGCTTAACTCGTTGGTTAAACACAAGCTCACAAATAACTGTAAGTTTGTATTTATTATTATTGTTTACTTTCTGCTCGCATAGAACCGATTGAAGCATTTATCAAGACCGTTCAAAGCGATGAGCAAACTCTTTACAGGCCACCTGAGTTTGGATCCTCTATATCCAAGTAGGGGTAAGGTAACTCGCTCTTGACATACATTGCGAATGGGACAGATGGGCCATAGCAATACCCGAACGAGAGAGAGAGAGAGGTTCATTTGTTTGGATGATATCGTGTGTACCACACCCCTGATGGGACCACTCAGGGGGTGGAATCAATTCACTTTTTGGAGGTTTTTGATTCCCCCTCCTG
>JAOXJP010231289.1:0-10653 GCA_025762735.1 Platanus orientalis | reverse complement strand
AAGTAAATGATCTAGAAAATAAAATAAATTCTTTAGAGGAGAAAAATAGTAAATCTCTAAAAATAACTGCCCAAGGAGAAAATTTTGAAAACATGCTAAACTTTGGAAATTTTAAATGAGATTTGACAGGAATTGATTATGGAATAAGTGCTCCAAAACCAAACAAGGCTCCCCAAAATAAGGTTGGACCCAAATATGTTCCTCAAAAAGGAAAGCACCCAATACAAGTGGGTAAACAAAAATTTGGTCAAAGAAATTCAAGTGGAAATGCTTCTAGGTCAAAATCGCATCTTGAATGTTATTATTGTGAGATGCTAGGACACTTGAAATTTGAATGCCAAAAGAAAATGTTTGATTGGCTTAAGTTACAAGAGCCAAAACAAAAATAAATCAAAAAACAAACTAATGAAATTAAAAGAAATAACTCATTTCCTTTAAAACAAGTATGGGTAAAGATTAGTAATCTTAGAAGCCTCAATTATAATGTTTGAATCATATTTTGCTTCTTTGATTAAGTGTTATATATATATATATATTTCTTACATTACTACTTTCTCTATTTTTAATACTTGCATACATTATGGGGGAGAGAAATTGCATGGAAGGGAGAGATATGAGAAAGGGGGAGCTTCTTAAATTAATAGTTAATTTTTTTTTTCTAATGTCTCAATTAAATGACTTCTTTGTATTCCAATTGGTATACCAACTCAAGAGGAGTTTTGGATTTCTTATGAAATATGTCATTGATATTTTTTTGTGGAATTAATAGTAAAATTATGTGAAAAGTTTCAATTGGTTTTTTTTTTTTTTGGAACTTGGATTTATGTGCTTTATAGTAAAAATTTTAAATCCAAGTTGGCATAACAAAAGGCTCTCAATAGGTATATCTACTAAGGCAGAGAGTTACATTGTATAGTAAAATCTTTTTTAATTATGCTTTTGACATTATGTACCAAATACTAAAATTTTGATGTTGGATTGAACTTGTGCTTACAGTTAAATTTTTGGAGTTTCAAGAGAACTATGTAGTTAAATCATTTTTTTGTTGAAATTATAATTAAAGTTATATTTTTCTGAATTAATGCACCTTTTAGAGATATGTGTGTTTGTTTTAATGTGTTACAGAAAAATCACCACATTTTGAAAGAGGACCCATCCTTTCTCAATTCATGCCAAAAAGGTGGAGAGTAATTTACTAAAAGGGGGAATCATAGGGTAGATACATGCAATAGGATTTCATTTGTAAATTTTATTATTTTGACATGGGATTGATAAAAAGAAAGATTGTTAAGTATTTTGTATTGTCAATGTCCATTCCAAAACATGTGTATATATGTAGTGGTCATATAATAGAACTCTGAATGTACTTTGTATCTCTATATATGTTCAAGTTTAGAGTCCAGAAAAGTGTCAAAAAGGTTGAATCAAAAACCGAGATGACCACAAGTCAAAAAGACTCAAGCATGTATTAAAAAATGAAAAATTTAAAGAACAAACTACTTCAAAAAAGTCAATTGTCGGACTCAAAGGTAAATTGGTAAGTTAGGTATAAGGGATGAATCTTAAAGACAAAACACAATTAAAATGAAATGTGAAACATAGACTTAACGCAATGGACAAAGACCTAGAGTATGAATCTATGGACCAATGGACTTAGAATTGACCTATCCAAGTCCTAAAGAAGGCCAAAAAAATGTTTAAATAAATGATGGATAAAAAATGACAAAAATTAAGTGAAATAAAAATGTGCTAAAAATGAAAAATGGTTCAACTTAAAATGGAAATAACTTTTAAACTAGATGTCTGCTCGAGACCTGTAAGTTCGAGACCTGTAAGTACTCAAAACGAGTGGCTCAATGAATTCTTTTTGAAAATGAAAAGATATCTTATTCAAAATTTTCATAATGACTAGTTATTTTACCATTTTAATAGATCCGTTGGAAGATCTCTTGAGCTAGTTTTCAAATTTATAAATAGAGTAATAAGCCCCATTGGTTTACATAAGTTCTATGCTTTAACATATAGTCAAATCCTTGTAAAAGAGAACCAATGAGTGAGCTAATAAACATACGAGTAAAACCATTGTTAGCCTATGACCTTAAGAGTTGTTCTACATAGTTTCTATTGTGAAGATTACATGATGATGTTTCTTTAAACATACTAGTGTTGATTCTTATCCTATATTAATGTTATTTTTTTATTTCTTTTGGTAATTTGTATACCTTTTGGAACCTTTGGATCAAAATTCATCAATTTTATTTAATAGATACATAGTTTTCCACTCCCAGTTGTTTCATAGCTGGCTGCATGGTAATTGCTACCTACTCCCATCGTGACTTACAATTTACGTGTTCCTTCTTAATCAACCGAACATGTGGTTAAACAAGAGGACCCACCCAAGAAGATCATGCACTTTGAAACCATAGCATTCAAATCTACTTTACACCCATGCTAGACCATGTGTGGGGTCTTATATTGGCTTGAGGTCTCAATCACATTAACATTTTTGCAATAAAAGACAAAAGGAAAAATTAAACTATAAACACATACTTTAAAAAGTTTAGTAAAGTCAAAATTAATATTGTTGCATTTGTGGACATCAGGGGAATTTCGCATCCCCTTTCGGCTTTTCCACTTAGACGGGTGCCAATGCCCATGCATTCGAGTTGTGTTTGAAGTCGTCACCAACTCTATCTTTGGGCAGAGTTAGATGCCACATGTTCCTTTTAGGGAAAATGAAAAATCTAGGGAAACTTTGATCCCCGTGCATGACTCCAAGTACCAGTCCGGTCTTTCTTGAGATTCGGGTAAGTCATTTGGTTGGGATCGGAAAAGGTTTTAGGCACCTTGACACCCCCTCCTTGACGCGGTGAAGCTTTTCTACGCTCGGCGTATGCAAACGCTGAAGTCAACGGGGGCCACATCAGCGTCAGAAGTGTTTTACACACTCCCCCAAAAAGTGAATCACTTTCGGCGTTGATGTTTTCACCCGCTTGACTATCGGCGGACACGACGCAGGTTAGGGGTCAGCGCATAAAATCCTCACCGTTCTTAGGGAGGTTCCTCAAACCTTCACATATAGCACCTTCTGCTATTCTATAACCATCAAAATTAATAAATGATAATCCGTCGGACGAGCAGTTAGCAGTGGATGCTGACATATGCTCATCTGACATATAGTTGTTATTCCTCGTTAATAATTGTCCGTCCCTCGGGCGGGTGATCGTCAGTTTACACTGACGATTACTTGTCGGATAGGTGATTGTCAATGTTCACTGGCGATCACTCGTCCAGTGACAGGAAGCTCAATAAATTGCCAATTTGTTCGTTAACTTGCTTCACACATTACCCTTTGTATTTTACCATGGTCATCAACGGATATGCTAAAAAGAGGGTATCATTCAACATGCTCTTACATATTCAATTCAAAACGGACTTCATATATGAACACAAAATTAAATTACATGCAAAGGGAATATAATGATTGGAATAATGTAAACTAACCACCAAGAATCATGTTATGACAAAAAAGATACCACACATCCTTTACAGTAGATAGGCCCTGGACGAGTAATCGTCTACGGGGCACACGACTACCCGTCAGATGGGCATTCATCTATGGGACAGAAATCTACCCGTCCGACAGGTAATCATCTAGCCCACAGACGATAAAACATTGGACAAGTGCTCATCTAGAGAATGGAGGATGAATTTTATGTGTTAATCCTAGGGGGTGTGAATAAGATTTTTAAATTTTTTTTTTTAATTATCCTAATTCAAATTGTTATTTAGCTTGTTTAATTGAATTTATCCCGTTGTAACTTTGCCAATTTAGTTTTGCACTTAATCGTTTTTATGCTTGGAATTTGAAGTGCTCTAGTGTATTGTATCTGAGAATGTGTTAAGATTGCAGTTTTTATTACAAGAAAAAAAAATGCCAAGTAAATATGGCAAACCACAAGCATTCATACAAAAAAATAAGATTTATAGTAATTCGGCACGACAAGCTACATCCACTATCAAAGCTCACTACCGAGTTACAATAATTTTACTAAGATTGAAAGATTACAATCAATATTAAAATTACAAAACCTATTACTTGTTTAGCAAGTTACCAATACCTGGTGTCTCCGACGAAAGTGGTGTTCCTTCTTATGTCTCCGATGAAAGACAATGGTCTCAAGTATTCAAATAAAAACATGAATAGATAATATTACCTCTTTGAAGATTGGTTTTGCTTTTCACACAAGTTAGGGTGGCTCTTTGTATAACTTGATGTGACTAGTGATCCCCAATGCTTTTAGTGAACTCTTCAAACTTGTAAAGCCTTCACCGGTAAGTTGATCCTCCTTAAACAAGTGTGTCTTAGCTTCCCACAAGGTTCTTTATTAGAGTTTCATAATGAACAACCCTTGACGACTTCCTCTTCGATGATTTGACTTAGCAATGGTAGAAAGGAAGAAATACATTGATCTTGAGATTGATTTTCCTAATCTAAGTTCATAAAAGAGACGAGAGATGATTTACGAGAGTGAAGAGTAGAGTCTCTCAAGATTTTCCTAAACTTTTTGCAATAACCATTAGAGAACTCTTTGGAACTCATTCCTATTTATATCGGACAAGTATAGACCTCATCCATCGATTTGGAACAACCCCCAATGGTCAAATAAGCATAGCCCTTGATTTAGAATCATTTTTCAAATTATGGTTCTCGTCGGATCGAACTGGGCACTTTAGTTAGATCCTGGATCGAGTTGATGTTAGCCAGTTCAATCCGAGAACGAGCCTGTGTTAAGTGGCTCGAACTGGAACCAACAGACTAAGCAAATTCTGCTCAAAAATTGAAACCAGAGAATTGTTGGTTCGATCCAATAAGTAAAAACTCGAGCTGGCAGCCTGGCACCCTCTAGCTCGATCCGAGATCAATCTGGCTATATATTTTTTTTCATTCTTTTATCCAATTAAAATTCCTCAATTGCCATGACATTGCAACAGAAAAATAAACATAAGGTAATATTCATCCATAACATGTAGCGGACATGTAAACATACACAATCTAATCTATGCAGCGGAATGTAGCTAAAAATCTCCATATTCATATCAAATAAACTACTAATCTCCAATATAAATAATAAGATAAAGAGGTCATCCAAAATGACCAACATCAATTCTGTCTCATCCAACTAAAGGTGCTAAACAACCAAATAGAAACCTGTCTCAAATATAAACCCTGTCTCATACATAAATTTGCTAGAAAATAAAACTAAACATAAAACAAATGAAAAGATGATCATTTCTTTCCAATGAGCCAACTCTGGGACTGAACCTACAAGAGATTGCGTACTATGGAGCGTCATTTGAAATGTTGGTAAAAACATAAATAAGCTATAAAGCCCGGGAGAGAATATACATGTCCCACAAGTAAATTGAGAATGCACGAGTATGACTTAATATCAAATCAGAACAAGCGTAACATATAAGAATCGAACTAGATATACAAATGATCAAATTCTAGTAAAGGTATCAAAAATACTAAAACCAAATCAAATGGAAGTCCATAGCTGAAACAAATAAAGTATAGATCATAAGAAAAGTGCAACATGCAATGCAATGTTTACTACAAAATATTCACGTAAATAGGCCTTAACACCTCTTAAGTAAGATGCTTTAACTAATAGATATCAAAATCAAATGTATGCTCATGGAAACTCAATGCAACCCACAACTCACGTAACCTATGGAGGGTCTCTGACAAACACATCTTGGATCAAATCAAATCAACCCATGTACGTTCTGTGAAATAAACCTTGTCAAAAACACCTCATACCAAATCAAATAAATTAATCCGCATAGGGCCTTTAACAAATCTAAAATCATATAACCCATATAGGGTTTCCGATAAAACTGAAACCACATAACCTATGTAGGGCCTCCGACAAAATTGAAACCACATATGAAAATGGTGGACTAGCAATGGTGAACAGCTAGTGTTGTCTTCACTTATTAATGTTACCTGGTGATTACCCACCTAAAAAGGTCATAAGACCAATGTAGCCCGCAAAAATCCCCTAGAACATCGATGGTGGTTTGTTAAAATTTCCATGAACAAGAATGATCCACTAAAATTCCCCGAACAAGGATTTCCCAAAATTTGGTTTAGTCTACTAAAATTTCATCGGACAAGGGTTGGTGGGCAACTAGTATTGTATTCACCTATTAATGTCACCCAGTGGTTGGGTCCAAATCAATACTTTGGATACAAAACAATACTTTAAAACTTATGCATATATAGAGTAGTATATAGCTACATAAAAATAAAATGCAAGAGATGTCTATGTAGTAAAAACTCATATGTGAGACCATGTAAAACTTATGTTTAAAACCAAACATAAAATAATAATTCATAGTCACACCAAAACCAAATGCTGAAAATTCATCTTCTAACTTTCTAAAACCTACAATAAGATAAGAGTCTCAAACTATAGTACAATCCACATATACTAATATCCACTAATTCACATGCATCAATTTTGTGTAATGCCTAATGATCCTGAAATAATTCAACTAAATGTCTTATCAGCACACCTGATTGTCATGCGCTTGTTGTCAAAAGCTTCATTGCCACCCTATAGTGAATAAGTTTCTGCCTCTCCTGTACTTGTGGAATTCCTCTCTCAAACTTCTATGATGTAGTACATTTGAATTTTAGTAGCTTTTGTTATTCCAGCAGTAAAGCAATTTCCATCCATATCCTGCTCATGAAGCATTTGTCCAATCATGTCACAAGATCAGCTGCTGTTGATAGATCATTCATTCCTCATGGTAGCAGCAAAATAACGAAGTTTTAATTGATTAATCTATGGCTTTTACCCAAGAAGAGAAATCAGTCAAAGATTCAGAACTGATATAAATTCCCACCTCATCTAGAGCTTGATAAATGAATTATAACATCTTGGTCACATATGTTTTCCCTCAAATTGTCATCATGCACTTCTACTCTTCCATTCTGTAATGCACAATAATAATTTAATCAGAAAGCTAAATTCAGCATTACCCATAATAAAAAATCATCATCTGTGTTTGATCAACAGATTCAACATAAGTAGTTTCAGATGACATTCCATAATTAGGAACAAAATTCTAAATACATCAACAGTCTTTAACTTCTTCAACTTCATTGGGAGTTGAAGGCACACTGATGCTGATATCTTACTTCAATTAGAAGAAAATTGCCTCTAAGCAGTCTAAACACTTCAAATTATTAAACTAAATCAGTAGCTTAACTAAATTAAACCTAATACCATATGTAGCCATGTAAAGTTATAGCAGTTTGTTGTAGAGAAAAAAAAAAAAAAAAACAAGGATTTCATTAAGTTCTGATACCCAAAATTGAATCATAGAAGGTAGGGTTGAATTAGTAACAACTAAAGTGTATGTCCAGCCTTCTGTAAACTTGCATTGAGTTCTTTTTTCATATAGAAAAAAATTCACAAATTCATTTTTGAGATTAAAATAAATGGTATATATATTCTTTTTATAAAGAAATCCCCAATGTGTGAAACAAGTGCTTCTTCTCTCTTGATCTCTTCTCCTCTCTTCTTATTCTCTTAACTTCTTCATCTTGAGTTACTGTTCAAAGATTATAATTCACGGTATAGTTGATGCAGCAGCACTCACTTGGACGGACAAGAACTAACCACTTTGGAAGCCCAAGCCCAAAAGAGGCCCAAGATAAGAGCTAGACGGCCAGGATGTTTTTAATGGATTTTAGTGTTTAGGATGTGATTGTAATAAGGCCATTAGTCCTATAGTTTTTGGGGATTTTAAGCCATAGGAGTACTTTTGTGATGAGGCTTAATAACCAAGATAGGATAGGGATTTAGAGGGTAGGTCAGCAGCTAGTCTATTTTGTCTTATTGTGGTCTTCAAGTCTCATTTGTGGGGGCCTCAAACTAGGCTGGTAGACAGCCTCTTTCCTAGAAGGTTTAGAACTTTAGTCTTTATAAAGATTTATTAGCAAGTTTCTTAAGTTTGTTAGGAGTTTCTATTTTTGAGTTGTTGCTAAGTTTTAGGTGTTTTGGAGTCTATATAATGAGCCCACGATATGTATTAGATATTCATTGAAGAATTGAATAAACAAAGTTGGGTTTTGAAGCCTTCAGCGGGGACTGTGTCCTCTCTCTCTCTCTCTCTCTCTCTCTCTCTCTCTCTCTCTCCCTGTATCGAATCCCTCACCTTCTTCCCTCTTATTCTTCCATCTTCTTCTTCTTATCTCCACTTCCTGGATTTCTTCTTGTTTCTTCCTCATCCTTCTTATTATCCCCTCCTTTCACTTTATCCCTTTCCTTAAATCATATCTGAAAGGCTTCACTTTATCCCCTCTCTCTCTATATATATATCTCTTTCCCCTCCTTATTTGGAGATGCCTTCCTTTCGCTTTGTGTTGGTGTATTTGGCGAGAGAGAAATAGGCGCGTCTTTGAGGATCGGCACAAGGATGAGGTTTCTCTGTGCAATGATATTTTCTCCCTTTTGTTCTCTTGGTCTTGTATTCATCCCGCTTTCCATAACATCCAATTCAAGGATTGGGTGTTTGATTGAGAGTCCCTTATTTTCTTGTAGGGGAGTGTGAGCCGGCCTTGTATCTCCCATGCATTGCCCTTTTTGGGCCCCTTTTTTATTTATACATTACTTTACTTATCAAAAAAAAAATCATATCTGTTATTACTTGAATAACCAATCAGCTGGAGTGATTTTATCAAAGGTAGAAGCTGTTACTATTGAAGTTCCTGGACAGCAGAACAGACCCCCACGATTAGGATTTTTTCTAGGATTGTTTAAGTGAAGTTATCTACTATTGAAGTTTAAAAGTGTTATAGGATTTTCTTTTCTTTTCTTCAGAATTTTTTAGTTTTTTGGGACTGACTGTACAGTGAGAGGTATTTTGGTCCAATTTTGTTTTTATATTATAAATAGGTCCTAAGACCTCTTGTACGATCAGTTTTTGCTAAAATAAAATTTTGAAAATTACTTAAAAGCCATATAGCTGGTATCTCCTCCAATCCCTCACAATTAAAGTGAGTACTTCTCTACTTCTTGTTCTCTTCTCTTCTCTAACCTTTTACATCTTCTTACACCATCTTCTCTTTTCTTATTTTATTTTCTACAAAGAAAAAATTCTTATTTTTCTCTTATAATCTTCTTTTCTACTTCTTATTTTACATACTTGTTGGAGATTTTAATTTTTCACAATATTTTCATTCAAGAATCATAAATCCTTATTTTCTCTTGTTCTCGAAATCTGAAAATTATACAGCAACCTTATCATTGATATTTCTCCATCTTTACATTAATTTCTTTTTATTCATTTGTTCTTTCTTCCTTTTAATTCTTCTCGTTGGATACTTTCTCTCTTGAATTAGTTACAACCTAGTAAATTCCATTCTCATATTATTTTAGGGTTTTTCCAAAGAGATTCATAAATTAATTAGGGCCTTTCAAAGGCTTTCTAATTAATTTAAGGCTTCCCTAAACCCTAACATAAACCCTAACGCTTAACCTAAAGCTTTGAAATCATCCTTAACATTGTAGGAATCCATCTTTTGGATATCCTACATATTTGGTATTAGAACTTAAGGTTTCCAACTAATTCCATTCTAGTTGGGATCATTTCTAATCAAAGGCCTAATTGATTTCTTCATCATCTCTTCAATTGTGTATACTGTTATCACTAGTATTTAGGGTTCCATAAAAAATGCCTAAAATTAATTTTGGGTCTTTGAAAAGGACTTCAAATTAATTTAGGGAGTGTCATAAATTCTTTTGAGCAACTCCAATCCCTTCTCCATTCATTTAGGGTTCTTTCCAAAGGGTTTAGATCCCTGTAGGGACTAACTTTCCATTTATCTTGGGTCACCCTAAATCCTTTTGGAGTATTCCTGAAAGGGTTTATATCACCCAAATTTATTCGAACAAGCCTTTATAAATAAAAAAAACCTTTTGACCACTTTAGGGACTTTTACAAGAGTCCTAAAAAATTTCTTGAAAGCCTAAACACTATGGGAGGGATCAATAACAATGATTTGTCACCTGAGGTAAGAAAGCAAGCTCGTGAATTGAAGCCCACTAAAACAAAATTGGCTTCCCATATGGATAGGCTTGAGGTTTTGGTTCAACAGCTAGTGGGTACAGTTGAAAGCCTTCGCTTAGACATTCAAGGTTTAAAGAAAGGAAAAGAAACTGTCCAAAATGGGGAATCTTTATAGCCAATCTTTTTCTAATCATCATGTGGAGACCTTAGTTCATGAGACACCTTTTATCAAGCAACCTGGGGAGACTGGTCATAGATCTATGATGCAGACACATCCAAAACCTCAAGAAGCAGACATGTTTGCCATATTGGATGTCCTAGATTTTTGTGGTAATCGGGACCCAGATGCATATTTGGATTGGGTGCATAGCATAGAGGCGTATTTTAGTTGGTATGAGACTTCACAGAGCCGTAATTCAAGGATGATCAGTGTTTTACCTACAAGGGCTATAGGCATCACAAATCCTAATGTCCTAGCAAATTCATGAGTTTTACTGAGAAGAAGCCAGTAAATGATGATAAACTAGACCAAGGTTTTCAAGGAAACCCAAGTGATCTACATGT
>JAOXJP010231288.1:0-10653 GCA_025762735.1 Platanus orientalis | reverse complement strand
CTCATAAGGTATCTATCTCTTTCTTCTTTTTTTCCCTTTCGTTCTTCTTCTTTTCATTCTCTTCTTCTTTCTTTTCTCTCTTTTTTTTATATCTTTGTTACTTACTGGTTTTTTTATCCATGAAAGACCCATCTTCTCAAGTGTTTCTTGAACATTTTTAATACCCAAACCTCTAAATCAATTTTCCTACGGTTCTACCTTTTCAAAAATTATATTATTTGGTCCATCTAATCTTATCAAAATTTCATGAAATTTTAATTGTAGAACCCTTAAACACGTCAGAAACTACCCTAAAATTTCAGATTTTTCTGATGTGTCAGAGGGAATTTTGATAATTTTTGGACTTTCTACCCAAAATTGTAGAAATAACCTTTTTGGGTCTATTTATTTATTTTCTTCTTTTTTTGTTCATTTTCATTCTAACCACTATTCTACCACTCTATTTCTTGATTTCCCCTATTTTGTGGCTACTTGATTGCTTTAAAATTCAATTCTTGAAATATCTTGCTTCTACACTTTGAATCTCATAATTATTTGAGCCTCTTGGAATCATTCTACATCAACTTTGGTATCATCTCCATTGCATTGCATCAAATTTGGTATCAAAGTCAGGTTCCAATTAATCCTATTTAATAGGAGTCCTTGGGAGCAATAAGAAGAGTTTACTGTACCTACTACAGATTTGGAATTATTAACCTTTTGCTAAAAGTTTGAGTAAATCATTCATTTCAATGACTGGAGAATTGTGGCAGATCTGAAGATTATTCAATTGTTGAATTTTGGGTTTATTCCATTCTATGTTCTGATTAGAATCTATAAAGCCATCAAGCAGAGATATTTTGTGATATCATGGCTGGGTCCTTGATCAACTGACTGAGATTTTACTAGTTTATCTAATGTACCGATTGGAATTCTACCACGGAAACAGCCTCTCCAGAAATGGGGGTAAGGCTGCGGACATCTTGCCCTCCCCAGTCCCCAGACCCCGCGTTAGCGAGAGCCTCGTGCACTGGGCCGCCCTTTTTTACCGATTGGAATTCTACATCATCACTTCAAGATTGGCTTGCTGATTAGTAATTATTGTTGAGTGGAAGGCACCCCTTTTCAACACCCTGCTGCTGCCAGTGGAAGATCTTTTGGCAAACCGCATTGCTGTTCTGTTCAGACTATATATTGATGGTCCCTTAATTTTGCTGAAGATCTTTTATGAAAGAGCCCATCTACATTCTACTGTTAGCGTGAGAGAATGAATGCATCATTGGTAAACTCTATTGCCACTGTACTGATGTTTGAAATGATGAATTGATAAATATCACTTGTTGCCCATGATATGGAGTTCTGCCCATTACTATTCCCATACGTGGATTGCTTGTAGTCTGGAGGACTTTGTTTGCTGTGCATATTTGATTATTAGGAAAAGAAATTCCTTGATACGCTGCAGCAACCTAATAGCAGCTTCTTGTCTTTATCTTGGGGTTCTATACCTGCAAGCTACCCACGTATAGCTTGGACAGCATCTGGAAACTATCATAATAAAGTGCTGGGTATTACTTGGAGTTTCTGGAAGTGCCTGAACCCTATAGTTTACACCCTTTGTTGCTTCTGGTTTGTGGAATCAAATCCGTATCATTAATCTAACCTGCTGCTGAACCATAAGTTCTAGCCCCTGGTTGACATCCCTGAACCATTAAAAGTAATTATTCGTGTCCCATATCAACCCAGAAAATAGGATTGTTATTCCAGATTTCTGTCCTAACAGCTACTGTTTTGAAGTCAATCCCTGTTATACCTTTCTGTGATACATGAACCAGTAGCCTGTTAGATCCTTTAACCTATCAAAACAGTCCCAGAAATCATACCCATAAGTCTTGTTTTATACCCCTGTTTTGGACCTATACATGCCTCAAAACTGACCCTACAACTGAATCCACACATGTCATAGTGACCACTGATTTTTCCCTTGGTTCCATCCCTGATTTTGACCCTCTATAAGCCAGAATTCTGACCAGATTATTACCCAATCTGAATCCTAATCCAGTCCATGAAATGAAGCCTATTTTACCCACTGGTTTCAGTTATCGTTAGTTCCCTAATTTTGGGAACTGTTGGAATAATTATCTAGATTACTACCAGCAGTATATTTTGGGGCCCATTACCCACAAGCATAACCATTCTTTTGCTTGTGTTCTACATGCTGAACTACAAAACTGTGGTCTGCCTTTGCTATTGAATACAAATTACAGTAAGGCAAACACTTCTTTCTGATATCATATCAGTTGCCCAAGCAGCCTGTGATGGCATTTTAATCTGAGCCTATGCAAGTCCTAGAGTTGTTCCTGGTGAACCACTTGAGACCCCATTTATTTATCCATTGTTTTGACTTCTAAACCTCACAGAAACTGTGATTTTCATACATCATATACAAGTTTGCTGTTTACCCAGTTGAATCCACACATATTACTTTATTGTTGTCCTATGTGTACTGCCCATCTCCCTGGTTTTCTTTGTATATAAAGTGTTGGGTAAGGGACCTATGTGCTGCTGATTTGGTCATCTGGTCTAAAGCATCAATTTCGGTTGCATCTGGATACCCTCTTCTGGTTGCATTGATCATCTGAAAGGGGGACTGACCTGGAACCTTTGATGTGGTTTGATTCACACACTGAGTGAGCTGCTGTTTGAAGACTTCTACTTTACAAGGCTAGCAATTTATCACTTGTATTGAATCCAGATCACCTTCTATTCATTCTTTGGAAGACTCCCACACGTGGATGACCTATTCATAGTGGTGTTTGGTTGCTGAAATTGCTATATACACGTGAAGGGTTAGATTGAGTACTTTTGCATACTAGGTGTTTGATAAAACACCTAAGAGACCATAGTGGTTGGCTACAAGAGAACTTCCTTCTTAATTTCTGATATTTCAAGATGCTTCATATGAGTTTCTACTCTCTTGTTTGCTGATATGGGGTTTACACTTGAGCACCCTTTTACTTTCCTTCATGGAAAGCTTATTAGGGTCATATTTAGTAATCAATATGAAGACAACTATACATCCCCTGATTTTGCAGATAGGTAATATCGATATTATAAAGCAAGCTCATGTGGTTTCTATAGAGATGACCATTTTATTATATGGTTTGAGATCAGAGAGTTTACAGGTAATGCTAAGTTTTTTTTTATAGAAGCCTCACCACGGATCATCCACTGATTCTAGGCAGAACATGGTTGGAAAAGAGGAGGGAAAATATTTACAATAACACAAAATTGAATAAATTAAAAAAAAAATACAAACAAAAATTATTTACCCAAAATTCCATCGGCCTTAAGTGCACGCCACTTTGTGTACTGCATCACTACTCCAAAGAATTATGATGAAGCTTTTGTTGAGTTAAGTTGCAGCCTCCTCTCTAGGAGTTGGTAAGAGGATGTGGAACAATAGAGAAAACAGTTGCACTTTGCAGGAAAATAAATCAGAATATAAAATAATCAATTTTTGGAACAGGGGCAAATCTGTAATTTTGGCAGATTTGAGTAAATTACCAAAATACCCCTGCAACGTGTCAGAAAATTATGAAACTTTCCAGATCAATTCTGATTTATTTAAGTGTCCTACAGTTCAAATTTAATCTAATTTGGACAAGATTTTCTAGTCAAATATTCAAATTTCAGAGAAAGTCAAGCTCATTAATGGAGGTTAGTAGTAGTAGGGTTCTTGGTTCAATAGGTCAGTGAATACAAAAGGGTTTGAAGTGGATTCTTAGGGCTTTTATAGAGAGCCAAATAGGATCAAAACCCTAAAGAGATAAGAAAACGATGAAATTTATGAGGGGCAATTTCATCTCTACAGGTATTTCAAAAAAAAAAAAAAAATTGATGCAATAAAGAGTAACTAAGGACCAAATAATAGGCAGAAAATTCTGCAATATGGATGAACTGATGAGGTAACTTGAATAATATATAATGATCACAATAGGTTCAAAATACCTGATTTACAACCTTTGGTTTGTTCCCAAAACCCACCAAACAGCTTCTAGAGATGGATTCTATGTAACCCGCAGAATTCTGGTTTCGCTGCTTTAAAAAAGTAGTTAGCAGCAGCATTTATGGAAGACTGAGAGGAGAATAGAAGAGGATAACATAAGAAAGAAGAAAGAGAAGAAAAGGAAACAGAAGGTGTTTGTGGGAGTTAAAGAAGGGGAAAGAGAAGAAGGATATGGTGTTTCCAAGAGGTAACGAAGGGGAGAGAGAAAAGACACCAACTCGTGGGACTAAACAAAACCTTGTTTTATTTCAAATACTTTACTGCCTCATAAGAGTACATGTCGACACCTTATAAAGACTCTAAAACCTTAGTACTTGGAAGTTTCTAAAATTAGAAACTTTAGACTCTTTTTAGATACTTCTAATAGATAAAAGACATAATATTTAGGAATTTCCTTGGGCTGTCGACAGGCCCATGTGACCCCCATATGGACTACAAAAAGACAAATAAACCATTGCATGAAACTGGGCCTTATTACATGAGAGTATCCTAAACATAAAAACCCTCTAAAACTTGGCACAAAAGGCCTTATTACATGGACTAATATATAAAAATTGTACCCCCCCCCCGGCCCCATGGCTAGAGCTCCTTAGGTCCTTTTAATCTTGGCCTTGGGCTTCCACAAAGGATACCTCCAGTCCTACCATGCAAGTAATGCTGCATCATAAGACCTTTGCTGCCCAGATGGATCAATCTAAAACTTAAGAAATCCTAACTTGGCAATTGAATGTGAATAGGTTGCATGACAAAATCATGGTTTTAGACAATGAGGTTTAGAGTGATTAGGGTCATGTTTGTGCCTCAGGCTCTGCTGTTTGCTATTTCTTTCTTTTGTTCTAGTAAGTTTAAAAAACATGATGAGAAAAAAGGACAGAAGGCCAAACATTTCTCATTGGAAACACGCTAACACTCAGCTTAGGAACCAATTTTGGATAACTTAGCTTGACTGCACAGAGACAATCAAACTTTTATTCATTAAAGATAATATGAAATGAAACCAAAAAAAAAAGGTGACTTCTGTCAATGCACAGTGTATACAATACATTTCCAGCAAAACAGTGTAACACCAAAAGTTGATTTTAGTGGGATAAATGAGAAAAAAAAAATGCTTATGGATAAGAATTAGGGTCTAGGAGTTGTTCCAGAATAGATAAGTTGATTCATTATGTATAATGTTCTTTAAAACACATATAAGTATGTATATTACAACTGGAAGGAAGAAAAAAAATCATCATAGCTCCATAAGGACCTACGATTTAAACAGTTGAAAATCATCTGATTATGACTTTTTGTTATAAGAAGATCCGATTATGCTGAATTTTTGCCTAAACAATCTCTCAGGTGGGAGCCATTAAGTGGTGGGTCCTGATCCTCATTCCTCTGTAAATGAGGCAATGTCCAAAAATAGACACTACAGGGCAATTCCAGTGTTGTGGCCCGAATCCCAAGATCCATCCTAATTTAACTTAGGAAGACTTATTACAGAACAATTGCATTATAAATTTTAATAAGTTATTTTGAAGTAGAATTCATAGATTTATTTAAAGTTTTATCCCATTAATGCAACCACAAACTGCCATATCATATCCAGGTATAATTTTATTTCTAAAAATTCGCACATGAAATACCAAAAGCAGACCGCATTGTCACTTTCAAGAGCATTGTTTTGGTCACTTACGAGAAGAATGCAAATTTAAAAACCTTGGATGGAGATTTTTGGTTCTTAATGCTTTTCTTCTCTTCATTCACTTTTCATTCAGATCTGTTATTCATGAAATTTGTGTTTCCCTACAAACTCAACTCCCCCTCTCATCTAATTCATCTCCCAAACCTCAAATTCCACCCCACTCAAACCCGAACTCCACATTCCATGAAAAACCCTGTCCTCTTTCCTTGAAACTCTTGACTACCTAAATTTCCTTTCCCAATAAAATCCCTGGTTTTTTCCTTGCATATATAAACATCCCATTAGCAACTCCTAATCCTCTCCTAGTCAGATCATCCCAATATCTACTACTCATGCAAACCCTACAATCAACAACAGATATTGAAGAAGAAAACTACAAAAGAAATCTATGAAAGATATTTCACCACTTACAAGTATGATTCATTTAGGGAGGGGAATTGGCCTAGTAAATAGGAAAGACCGAAAGCTCTTCAATGAGTCCAGAAAGAGAAAGTTCTAAAGGCCAAATATGGTTCAACATGACATGAACATGGAATGCTTTAGAATCCTCTCCTTCCATTCTAAGGGATCTGAAATCGAGTCAAATTTGTCATTTCAGATATTTATAGCTCCAAAACTTGTTCCAAACCCAGGATAACTCATCCTAAATTTATTAAAGCAACCCAAAACATTAACTGAAACTAATATGAAGAAAAGAAAAGAAAAGAAATAGTGGGTTCAGGCTAACTCACTCAGCTTCGAAGTCTTTAATAAAATAAAATAAAATCTAAAACCTTATAAAGTGGACAGCATTTGATCAGAGAATAGCAATTATTAATTCACGTATAATCCTTCACGAAATGGAAACTAACCCATCTTCGCATCGAATAAATAAACAGGGATGATGTTAGTTTCCCATTTCGATTTACTTCTCCTCCTTGTTTCTTCATACATAACATAACATTTTGTATATTTCAGTGTTATAATTCGGGGAGAATGAGAAAACCCAGATGGAAAATCCCTCGTCCAACGAGAAAACAACCCTCAAAATTAACAATTTTCATGAGCCAACGCAAAGTTATTCGAATTTCGAAAGAAATCCCAGATCTTTATTCATCATATTCGCAGAACAAAAAAGGCAACGATTAACAAAAGAAAAGTAGCAGTAAGAAGCTCAAATTTACCGAAATTCTTCTCAAAAATAATAAAGAAAATTTATGAAATTTAAAGATATGTACCGCTAGGAAATTTCGCGGTTCCTCGTAGCTCCTCCTCTAAACAAACGTGTTATTCTCGGAAGGAAAAAAGACTTTTTCTGTGCGTAAGAATTGAGATTGAGGAGGTGGAGGAGGGCCCTTATAAATCTTGATTCCTCGGTGGTGAACAGGTGTGAAGACCCACCCAAATGTACCTGGCTTTTGGATTTGGGTTCACAACCACGTATCCAAATCTAAACCCGTTTGGAAAACAGAGTGTATTTAGGGCTGATCATGGGCCGGGCCCAAAAAACAAAAACAAAGTTCAAACCGGGGAAGACTTGGACTGCCCCAGGTTCATGCTCACCCTTAATTGTGTTGGACTGTAGAGTTTCAAATAAACCAAAGATAAGACGGCCTAGCAAGGCCCAAGTCCATCTGACTAGCAATCATCTCAATTGGACTAGTGGATAACTAGCCCTTGTCCATATCAACCCATTACACATTTCATCATAAACAGTGAGCCTAGATACTCTAGCATACACTATAACTAGCAAACAACCCGTGCAATGCACGGGATGAAACATAAATAAAAATTAAAACATGATAATAATAAAACCATACAATGAAAAATACAAAAAATTTAACTGAGCACATATGTTTTTCTATTATACATTCAATAAAAGTAAAAGTCCGTTAATACCGACATATAAAAGAAAAGATCAATTTTAATCATAATTTTCTATTAAACTTTCAACAAATATGTGGCAGAGAGACTTTTAAAACTTGCCATTGATTGACATGTGATATATTTTAAATTTTATGTCTTTTTTTAACCACTTTCGTTTCCGGTGAGGCTTTTCTAAGCTCAGCATAGACAAACGCTCATGTCAAAGGGCGGCCGCATCAGTGTCAGAAGTGATTTACACACCCCCCAAAAAGTGAAAATCACTTTTGGCGCTGATGTTTCCACCCACTTGACCATTGACGGACGGGGCACAGGTTAGGGGTCAGCGTATTCATCACCGACTTTTTCAATTGAACACTTCTTTTTTTAACGTTTTTACCCCTAAAAGAGTATGTGTCAGTTTATAATTCAGCATAGACAATACAAAATAGGTGCGGCATTGTTTGACATGATCCATAAACCCAACACGACATAAACGGGTTAGGGTTGGTTGTAACCACTATTTGGGTCAAAACGGACAATTCATTGACATGATTAATAAATTGTTTGGGTTCGAGTTGACCCATATGATCATATATATGCTCATCACTTGATACAATACGAATCTGACTTGCCAACATGAATTACCACATTAATCGCAAACCTGACACGCCCCCAACACAAAAATAAGCGGGTTAAGGTTGATTGCACATGTTTTGGGTCAAAGTGGGTCAACATACTTTGACACACCAATCACACACGAAATAAACAGGTTAGAGTTGACTGTAAACATGTTTTAGGACAAAACCGACAATTCGTTTTGACATGATTAATAATTGATTGGGTTTCAAGTTGACCAAGATAGTCTTATGCCCATAACTTGATATTACACAAATCTGATCCACCAACACGAATTTCCACATAAACCACAAACCCAACATGCACCCAACACGAAAATAAGTTGGTTAAGGTTGATTAAAAACATATTTTGGGCAGTGAGGATTTTATATACCGACCCCTAACCTCCGCCCACTTCCATCAATGGTCAAGCGGGTGAAAACATCAGTGCTGAAAGTGATTTTCACTTTTTGGGGATGAGTGTAAATCACTTCTGATGTTGATGTGGCGATCCTTTAACCTGGGCGTTTGCCTACACCGAGCATAGAAAAGCCTCACCGGAAAAGTAGGTGGTTAAAAAAGACATCAAATTTAAAACACATCACATGTCAATCAATGGTAAGCTTTTAAGGTCTCTTTGCCACATGTTTGTTGAAAGTTTAATGGAAATTTATTATTAAAATTTATCTTTTCTTTTATATGTTGGTAATAACGGATATTTACTCTTATTGAATGTTTAATAGAAAAACATATGTGCTCAGTTAATTTTTTGTATTTTTCTTTGTATGGTTTTATTATTATCATCTTTTAATTTGTAAAAGGAGTAAAAAAAAAAAAAAATCAACAAACATTAATGCAAAGGTGAAGCGGTAGAAAGACGAAGTAAAGAATCACTTTAAGGAAAGATTAAAATAAGAAATTACCACCCAATAAACTTAGAACACATGGCAAGAGAAGGGGAAAGTATTGTTCTTATCAACAGTAGATTCCCCGTTTGCTTTAATATATAGTATAAATTGTCCAATCATGAGAAGGGAAAAAGAGTAATTGGGTTTTTTTGATAATACACTCTCCACAAAACCAATACATATTTGTAAGAATGTATTTATCAAAGGGTTGTTTTAGCCACCTCACTTATTTCTAAGTGCACCTCACTTAAAAGTCTTTTTTATGTTTTTCCAAAATATCCCACTATGAAAAGACCGTTATAACCTTTTGAAACATTAAAAACAAAAAACAAAACAAATCAAATTTTCTAAGCACACGCCACTCTCTTCTTCTAAAACTACATCTTCTTCCTAAGTATCCCATTCTCCCAATACTCCTCATTTGTAACCTATTAGCATTACAAGTGAGAACTCAAACAAAGGAGTACTAAGAAACTGAATCGGAGCGAGAAAGAAGCCCCCTAGTACGTTATATATGTGTTTTAAAAAAAAAAAATTTACATTTTGGCGCCTTGTTCGGACACACTAGTTCGAGTAGCCCTTGTGGTGCTCAGCTAGTTTGTCTGAGCAAGCCTTGTGGTGCTCGACTGGCTTGTCTAAATAGCTTAATAGTTGCTCGAACAAGCCAGCCGAGCAGCACAAGAGCTGCTAGGACTAGTGTTTCTGAATAGGGCAAAAAAATTTTGAAAAAAAATAAATTTAAATATTAATTAATTTATTATAATATTAAAAAGTTTATATATTAAATATTAATTGTTGTTATTGTAGCCCAATGTCTCGACCTAGTGTAGTAAGGCTTCCGAAAAAATGATTGTAGATTACACTTATAAGTTCATCACATAAGAGGTAAAAATCAGTCTATAGTATACGTTAATGTTATTGGATTAATTGACCATTGTGTTCTCCCTCTCTTGTGCAGATATTCATAAGTCAGGTGGCCTTGATTAAGTAACCAACAAATGTTGGAAATATGAATGGATTTGTGATTGTCATTTTAAAATCAAATTCAGGTGGTGGTCTAAGAAAACCAGGTCTGACTCTAGGATGTGATAGCAGTAGACGGTACAGAGAAGACAAGAGGTCTAAAAATGTCTCTGTGGATGCGAAGGTTAGGGGGACGGGTACAAAAAAGAAAAACGGATGTTCATTCCGATTGAAGAGTAATAATTTGCCCAGCGATGAATATTGGGTATTGGAAGTTGTATTCGGTGTGCATAACTACCCAACTGCATATCATTTAGAAGGTCACTCCTATGTTGGTAGATTATCCGAAGATGAGTACTCGTTATTAAAGGACATGTACAAGAGTAACGTGCGACCAAAAGACATTTTAGTCACTATGAAACAAAAAAGATCCCCTTAATACAACTACAATGCACAACATAAATATAAGCTGGAAGAGAAGGCTGAGAGATCTTAGATGCAGCAATTATTGGCACTGTTGGTTGAGTATTAATACATCGAGTGACACCGTACAAGTGAGGATAGTGAAACTATCACCGACTTATTTTGGG
>JAOXJP010231287.1:0-10653 GCA_025762735.1 Platanus orientalis | reverse complement strand
TCCAAGAGTTATCTCCCCCCCCCCCCCCCTTTCTCTTTTTAACGTTAAACCACTGAATTCATTTAGAACAGCAAGCATAATTCACTTTCATATCATTTTACATCAAAAGATTCATCAAAACCTGAACAAATTTTCAAATCCCAAAACACTCCTCTCAAAAATTCCACAGAAAAATGAAAACTTATTATGCATGCTTACAAGTTGTCTTCTTAAGCTGAAATTGTGACTGCACCTTGACTGCTTCTGTCCATGATCTGTTAGGTGTTGCAGAGTAATGCTAGACCCCAGCAAGCACAAGATGATGCAATCGCTGACTACATCCAGTCTGATGTCAGCTCAATGTGCATTGCCATAGCAGAAGGCAACAGAGAGGGAAAAAGGTCGGGTGTAATTCATCTGGAAGAACTAAAAGAAAATGAAGAAACCGGTGGTCATGAGCCAAAAACTATAAATGAATTGGTTTCAGAAGCAATATCTGATGAAGGGTGGCAAGAAGCCAGCTCAAAAGGACGGTCTAGAAATAATGGGGGCCATAAATTTTACAGAAGACGAACAGCTTTTGCAAATCTAAACACAAACGGCCCTGAACCCTCTGACTTTAGAGATACTAGTTACCGGAGGAAAACCATATCATCAGTACAGAAAGCAACCTCAAAAACCGCTTCATCTGACATTTCTACCATTCTAAAGCATTTAATGGCCCCAGGCTTGAATGCTGAAAAGGATCCAACTAAATTGGCAGCAAAGGATCCTATTTGCAAATTTTCAGCACCAGCTACTCTCACTGCAATGGCTTCAAGGTCTCTTTCTTATAAAGAAGTGGCTGTGGCACCCCCTGGTACAGTCTTAAAGACAAGATTGGAAAAGCCTGAAGAAATAAGCAAGGGAACAGCAGATACCCAGGTTTGTGATATTCCAACAGCAGCATCCAATGTGGAAGAAGTCAGCAATGTATTTGCTGGAGCAAAGCCAGAAGAGGAAGAACATCAAGGCAGTGGCAATGATGACACTCAATTAGAAAAGACTGACCCTAAACTTGATGAGACTCCTTACTTGTCTAATCACAAAAAGGCCATTGAAACTAATGCCAGTAAACTTTCTGCTGCAGCTCAGCCATTTCATCCGGGGGCCTTCTATTTGATGGCTTATTTGTTCAACTCAATTGCTGTAGCAGGTCTCTATGATGTGACAGCGAACCAATGCATGGTCCCACCTCAAACTATGCAAATCCCTATTCGCCCTCCATCTGTTGCTACTAGACTCCCTTGTGGGCCTAGATCACCTCGGTATTATACAACTGGTCACAGTTTCCACATGAAACATGCTTTTCTGAATTACCAGATCCTTGCTACACATAGAAGTGGCTTTAGGCCTCCAAGGATTATGAATCCACATGCACCCGAATTTGTCCCAAGGAAAGATTGGCAGACTATTCCTGGAAATGGTAATCTAGAACTTCCAACTGAATCAAATCAGGTACCTGGGTCTTTGACTGATAGATGTAAGGAGTTGATCCCAAAGGAACGAAAGAATGATCCAAAAGCATCTACGGAAGGTAAAGATGATAGAGTGAAAACCAGCTACAATACCTTGCAAAAATCAGAGCTTGCAGGGCAGATATTGCTTAGCCTCATTGTCAAGTCAGTCCAGCATAATTTGGATCCAGAAAACAAAACTGAGGTTAGTGAGAGGAAACCTGAAGTACTGCAGCATTCTTCAAAACCAATTGAAGGGGATAGTGCAATTACCAAATTTGTTTGTGGGAATGAAGGTATAAGAGAGCCAATTTCTCATTGCAATGATCAGGAATGGTCAAAGAACGTAGATGTAAATAAGAATGAGAATGGAGATGGAGAGGGATTCACACTAGTCACAAATAGGAGAAGAAACCGGCGGCACTTCACTAGTAGGGTAGATGAGTTATACACTCAGCACTCTATCTGTGCTTCAGTTCATTGACCAGAAAATAAGCTGTGAGGAAGGTGCTTTCCTGCTGTCCATTTCTCAGTTCTTGTCTTACTAATAGAGATCTCTTTACCTTATATGTTTGACATTGTATAAGCATTTGAAAGGGAATGTAGAATGGAAATGAGGTTATAATCCGTTTTACAGTTTCATTGATTAAAAGCCCAATTGGGATATTCTTGAGATCATTTTGTAAAAATTGCTGCTGCTTCTTTCCAGTGGCTTGGCAGAGGATAAAAAGCTGATATTAGAGGCTCAGTCCTTTCAATGGAATCTTGCATGTTTCTCAATTAACTCAGTCCCTACAAAGTTTTTCTCAAATTCCTGCTTTGAAACTTGTTGGTTGTTCCTTTTTGCCTTCACATGCTAAATCTAGGGCCTATCACGGTTCCATTTGATTTTGCAAATGTGCCCACATTGACTGTTCATAGACAACAAGAAACAAGATCCAAGTGACAGTTTTATCCTAGGAAGTCCTTTCCCTTTCCACAATATTTCTCAACCATATTTCATTTTATTTCATCCTATACTAATTCCCATACAGATATCCAGGAAAATTCATTTACAGCAATACAACAACAATGAAGACGCCGAATTCATAATGAAGCTCTTCAAGGGGAAACCTTCAACTCCTGATCAACCACCAAATCAAATTGGAATCCAAATTCAGTGAATTTTAAAAACAAAGAAGGCTCTAAAGGTGGGTTCTAAGGCCCGGAATAATCCTAATTTAGAGAACATCTACACGTTAATTAATGGGTTGTTGATATTCACCCCAATTTGCCTAGCATGTATCCTCTTTGTCAAGCATTGCTTGTGGGGATATTAACAGGCCACCTAATCTTTGCTCAGCTTGGCTTCAAAAAGTACAGCTTGTGTGTGTGTGTGTGTGTGTGTGAGAGAGAGAGAGAGAGAGATGACAATGTATTCAACCCAAAATGGCCTGTTGACACCCTGCTACCACAGGACATTATAGATTCTTTGGAGTTGGTACCCTGCTCCATTTGGTAATAGAGGTAAACTTTTGTGGCGATCTGTGCTCCTTGTGTCTATTTGGACTCTGTGGAAGAGTGCAATGGCAGAATTTTTCATCATAAGAGACGAGACATTAGACAGTTGAATACTTCTGTTGCTTTATCTATGCCCATTATTCCTAAAACCAGAGTCTCTCGAAGTCCTCTACCAGCATCTTTCCTTAAATTGAATTTTGATGGGTGCTCAATGGGAAATTCGGGCCCTTCAGATTTTGGAGGCCTATTTAGAGATGACATAGGCACTTCTTTTGATAGGCTCTTACTAAGGTCTTATAGGCTCTTACTCAGGTCTTATAGGCTCTAGAGATGCCTTCTCCGTGAAAATTCAGGCACATGGTTGGAATGAGGATCTCTCGCTCTTTAGACCCTCATCACCTTACTGTGGGAGGCGATTCGACCAGTCATTGGGTGGATGATATCAGGAGATTCAGCTTCATGGAGGCTGACCCACTTCATTAAGGAAGGGTGTTCTTTTGCATCTATGTTGAATTCCTAGTTCCATTGGATTCCCTGAGAGGCAAATTCTATTGTGAATGGTTTAGCCAAATCTGGGGTGCAAAGGGAGTCTCTATGTATGGGTAGCCTCCCTTCGTTTTAGCCTAATATTGGTGGCTGATTGGGGTTGTATGAATTATTTTTTTCGCATTTTGCATTTTGCATTTTGCTTGTTCTCTTCTTTTTTCTTGCATTGCTTGTTCTCTTTTCCTGTACTTCTTTCTCTTATCAATGAAATATGGTTATTCATCCAAAAAAGAAATAGGCCTGTTGATATGACCATAAAAGCCATCTCTAGCTGCAAGGAACATCAAGAATTCAACCATTCTCGCCACCACCCCAAGCACACAACTATTCCAACGGGCGGCCATTTACAACCATAGTTTTGAAAGGTTGGGAGTAACATTCCCTGGTTACAGAAAGAAAACTAGATATAAAACAAAGTGTGGGCATTAGAAGTACCACTTGACAATATTTAACATTGCGTTAGAGGGCATGGATTATGGTAGGTTTGGTGAATGCAAAGTAGGGTGAGGAATCTTTCCAATATTTTCAAATTCCAATTAAATTCCATCTTCCAAGTTTAAATTTAGACTATTTAAATCAATAGAGTTAAAACTCCCAAAGAGTTTAAAATGTGTAGACAATAGTTCAGGTTAAATTAGGTGTGCATTGGCCGTCTAGAGTTCCCAAAAAAAATGAGATAATTCCTATACTTAAAAGAGTTTGAACTACCCAAATATTGGGGACGCACTTAATTCTCAGTAGTGGAAGTTGGATTGAGGAGATAAAGCAGGAACTCCCAAATTCTCAAAAACACCTGAAGAGTGTTCGGTAAATGCAACCACCCTCCACAAACAAATATGGTTTTGTAGTGGGGCATACCAAAACACCCCATAGGAATAATCCCTACAAGAGGTGTCACCAGGGATTAGATGCTCTTCTCTCTCTGGTGACTGGCTCCGTGGGACTATATCCTGCACGAAGAGTGACAGGATTTAGACTCTAGAACTAGACCCAACAGCTGCCTTTCATGCATTGCTTCATATATAAGAGCGATAAATCACATGATAGATCATCTATAATAGAATGAAGGCCAGAAACCTAATCTATGATTCAGCATTTAATGGACCTTACCCAAGAAATAGGAGACTTTATGACTTGCATTAATGGAGTTTATTTAGACATGTTCAATTCTGGGTTAGTAAATTTTTGAATTGATTGATACCGAAAACATTGTTGGCGGGCCAAATTTGTCATTCATGGAAATGAGTCTTCTTTTTTTGAGGTTGTAAAGCTTCAATCACATAGATTCTGATGTATAGCCAACATCACAGCACAGGTGGAGACCAAACAGGGGTTGGAACGGATCACAGTTGGAAAATCCAATCATGGAACACCAAAAATGGGCCTGATTTGATTGCTTTCATCTGATCCACTGCATTGTTTTGGAGGGTCAAAAATTATGGTAAAGAAAATCACTGATAAAGAGATGACATGATCCAGGGTACTCTCACTGATATCCTAGGAGGGAGCAACCAAATGGTGAATCCCCTTTACCCTGGGGTCTTCAGTTCACTGGATGTTCACTCTATCAGAAAGATGTGATAATTCAATTACTTTGCCTTTGGCGATGGCTCATCTTCAATCCAGTCAATCAAGACCTACTGGACAAGTGCAATGACCCGAAAAAAGAAGAGCTTTGGCACCTATTTATTCCCAATGAATGCCATTTTACCATCAGAAGTAATGAACCAGACCATGCTTGACCAATGAGCATTCTAGTCAGCCCTCCATGTTTTACAATTCAGTCATCCTGTGGTGCGCAGAAGAACAACTTTGGTATCTGCTGATTAATTTATTTCTATCAATAAGAAAATGAAGCAGAAAATTGTCACCTCTTAATGCCATTGGAGTTGCTCCAAGAATCACAAAATTCTACTCACATAATTTACTGCACAATTATCACCTCGATCTACCATAACCTTTCAATAAGGCCTGCAGCTCAATTGGACAGTGCCTTGTCATGATCACGAGTTCATTAGTTTGAGCATAGCTTGCCAAACCAAAAACGATCAGAACACCTAGTACACCCAGCAAACACTCTCTCAAACATGCCAAAAAATATTCTCTCCCTGGGTCAATCTCTTTTATTCACCAATACAGATATGTACCAGCACAAGCACTGCCTCAAGTCAGAAGATGCTGTTTTAGAAAGCACAAAATGTTTATCCCATCTCCAGTACTTTACTTAACTGCTGCTTAAAGCATCAATTGCCTTTCTCCGTAACAGACCTCTGACAATCGAGAAAACCGCAATCAAAGCTATCTCCACATGCTCAGAGCTACTGGTCTTTATGCAAACCTGTCCCATATTTCGGCTGTTTAAATTTGCATTAACAGACATTCTTGTACCCCGGCAGGGACGGAAGTCAGTTTGAAGACTTCCCCCAAAGACCACCTCCTTGTCAAAGGAGAGAACTGTCATAGTCACACTGACCTTATCATCCCTCACTGGGTAGTCTCCCCCCCTTAAAGTTGCTTCAAAGCTCCCTCCATAAGCCACTTGACCAAGACCTCCCATACGACCACCACTTAATACAAATTTCACCCTGTTTCCAATTGAAACAGAGTCTTCAAGCTTGGCACCAACATAGTACTTGTTTCTGAAAGACGTCACAGAAACCCCACATCCGGTCATATTGTGCTTCATGTTCCTCAGCTTTGTGTCACCATGAACTGTACAAACCAGATCTCTACCAGCACTTTGAACATCAAGACCTGCACACACAGTGGACCCCTTTGGATCTTTGTAAGCCACAGCACATTCAGACTGAATATTGAAATCCTGCTTGTCCTTGCTCATCTGTCCCATAACAGAAGCATGAAGGTTCCTTCTTATTCCCAAGGCCGTTTCCAAGCTGATGCCGTCAAACCCCACATCATGATCCCAACCATGGGGATCCAGAACAGGTCTCACAAGCCACTGGTCACTGGTCACAAGGTAACGATATCTTTGTACAGGGCAATCAGAATCAAAACTTGGTGGGACCACCATATCTGGCAAAAGAACAGCCTCTGGAGATGCCTCCTGTTTATCAGAATTATCATCATTGTCAGAGATTCCATCTTTGGAAAGCATGTTATCTCTCCGTCTCCGAATCTCAGCCTTCCACTGCTTCTTCAGATAAAGGGTCTCCCGATAATCTAATTCATCAAGATAGTCATTCTTCTGAGATTTAGTCAATCTCTCAAACTGAGATTTGGTCAGGATACGGATTGGAGGTAATTGATCATACTCGTCTTCATCTTCCATTTCTGTAATCCCCTCCATCTCGTCATCCATTCTGCTCGTACTTGTTACTGAACGGGGCCGAAGAAGAGATGAAAGGAGATGGGGCAGAGATGGCAGACGAGTACTACCCATCGGCCCCATTTCAATGTCATCCCGAAATTTCAAGAGGGTGTTCACATCCCCCAGCACTTTGGTACATATGCATAACAACAAAAACTGAGACCTCCAACCTTGCCCATTTGGAAGAATTTTCTCCCCTAAGACATTTGTTTTACACTGAGAATGGTTCTCCACTAATATGACAGGGTTATCAAGCCTTGAATCAGACACTGCCTGGTGTATGTAATGTTGCAACAGGTTTGTGCATTGAGTGACAAATGACTCATAGCTGACAGGATACCCATTAGGTCCTTCTGGAAGAGCTGAAGAAGAATGAGTCATAACAAGAAGGGTGTTGAACCAGATTGCAGAACCGAAAACATCAGTTATAAGCTTCAAGAGGGGAAAATCACTATAGCCCATGTTGATGAGGTCAAGGCGTTCAAAATACAAGACAATGTCCGGTGGGGATCTTCTAATGAACCTCTTCACAGATAGCATAATCTTCCTGTTCTTACGTAGATTACTTGTAGAAGAAGGCAAGAAACCTGGGGTATCAATGAAGGTTATTTTAATCCCATTGACAGTCCCTACAACCTCTTGGATGTAACCAGTGGCAGGTTGAAACGCATCAGTCACAACCTTTGTTTGATTGAAAATAGAATTTATGGTTGCACTCTTGCCGACCCCTGTTTTCCCCAGGACAAGAATCCTAAAAGAGAAATCCAAATCGGCCTGGCCAGCTGCCTCTTGCTCTGTTGCTATTAATCTAGCACTATTGCTCCTAAGACTAGCTCTTTTTAAATCTGATTCCCCAGCTCGTACCAAAGTTGCTACGTGTAACCGATATAATACCTGCGCAACAATGAGATTGTCTCGTGACTGCCCAATCCGTTGAAGAAGACGCAAAAATTTGATTTGGAGTTCCTCAATCTTAGCCAATGGGTCCAACCTTTTGTCATCAGAGTTACGATGAGACGAACGAAAATCCTCAACCTGAACATGTTGTGAAGAGCGAGGAAGCTGAATTTCCTGATTAGTACTTGAAGAGCGAGAGGAAGCATCGGCCAACATAGCCGGTGCCGACAAACTGCCTGAATGAGTTGAACCTGAATCATGAATGAAAATATGAGCTCTTTAGAAGTTCATAACCAAGATGATTGGCAGTGGACAAGTTCAACCCCCAGGGCAGAGTGCAATTGCAATAATGAAGCAAGTTTTCATTCAGCCAGCTACTAAATTGCCCGACATTTAATTAATTGTAAAATTATAATCTGAGTATTACAGATGGTAATTACAGCTTCTGCTCTCCATGTAGAACAATGAGCCTTAGTTAAATTACTAGTGAATATAAATCCGATTACGGTGAGGTTTTACCGACTCTCAAAATCCATGCACAAAGCAACTACTTTTTCCCATAGTTACCAGAGCAAGAAGCAAAAGCGGGAAGCAATGCAAAAAGGGAGAAGCAGGAAGCAAGGTTCAATAAATTCTTGGGAAGCAAGAAGCAAAAAACAATAATAAAGTATATAACTATTAATTATACAATAAAGTGAATAATCTTTAAAAAAGTACAAAAAACCTAAAATCTATTCTATGTAAGTACAAAGAATCATGGCATATAAATCAATATACAAACCATTTGTTACTAGCATGGTCAGTGGTGGAGCCAGGAATTTATCTTTGAGGGGGGGCCGAATTAAAACTATGATTATATATATATATATATATATATTCTTTTTTACATATTATCTGCTATTTATAGTAGTACGAAAAATATTATAAACTCAATTCAAGATGCAATGAAATATTTTATAGCCCAATAAATGTATAACAAAAATTGTCCACGCAAATTGCTTTTACAATTATATCCTTTGTCCATGAATATTTTGAATATTAATAATATAACGAGAAAAAATGGTGGATATTTCAGTCTTAAAAGTCAATGCCAATGTATTTTTAAAATGAACAAGATCAAAGAAGTGTAATTATATAAAACCATCTTTGTCAACAAATCTCAAAACAGTACCATTTGTTCTTAGACTCATCATGTGCCTCATCAACAATAATGCAAAATGTGGAATCCCCAATATCTTCACGAATTTTATTATGATGATTGAGTATCATGTAAACTAAACCTATGCATTTGACACCCTCGATGGCTTTGGTGGGCTCCATCTTTGTTAGTGAGTCGATGAGTTTAAATAATGTAGACGAAACCAAATGGGCAAAGGACCTCCTCCCCCCAATAGTAGATCTTACTAGTTCTGTAAACAAGTCAAGTTAATAAAAGTTAAGCTCATGATTTTAGCTTACGAGAGGTAAAGCTTTGCTCACTTCAACCCAAAGTGTAATATGAAGTTACATAAATTTGCAACCACACAGATACCATAATCTAAAATCATTAAAATTAAAAAGAAACTAGGTATTAAAGTTTACTAAATTAATTTTTTTAATTATATTAAATACAATTATTTAAATAGTCCAAGCTTAAACTTAACCAAACCCATTATAATTTCCCTTGTACTTGTTTAGTGCAATGAATTGGGCTTGAGTTTTAGGCAAAGCTTGTGAACAAAAAAAATTGAGCTCAAACTCAAATAACGACAAGCAAAGCTATGCGACACGAGGGAGGGTCTCTTTTGGAAATACCATGGAGAGGCATGCATGTACATACATATATACACTTTTGTAGGATTGATTTTTTATTTTCTTTTTTGGGTAAAAAAGACTAGTTAATCTATATGCATTCACGATTATGATATCTTTTATCTTGTGATATGGATATTATTGCTATTATTACTTTAATCAATTAATTAAAATAATTTTTCTACTCAAAATTGGAGAGTACAAAATATCCAAGAATAAAAGATTTTTTAACCTAACATATATTGGTTTTTCCTAAGGGGACGGATGTTTCGTCTAAGATTTTGTATGCCTTACCGTGTCCTATGCAGTATGCACAAAGGTTGGATGCATAAGGTTAAAACTGTAAAAACAATTTTCAAATGAAAAAATATGTACCCATAAGAATGGGGTGTACGGTAAAAATGGTAAAAAAGTGTTCAAATGAACATTTTCTCTTCATTTAAAAGAGGCACCAAATTCAAAAAACCATCACGTGTCAGCCTGTGGTAGAGGACATGCTACAACACAAAATCCTGGACAGAACATTTGCTCCATTTTCCTAATGGTATTTTTTTTTCTGGGAAAGGATCAGCAGCACCCAAAACAGTAAGTTCCTCTGTGTCCCCACACACCAAAGGTGAGATCTATAGGGTAAAATTTGTAAAAAAACAGCTTTCAAATGAAAAAATAGGTACCTGTAAAAATGGGGTTTACGGGGTTAAAACCATAAAAAATGTTCAATTGAATATTTGCTCCCTATTTAAAGAGGCACCAATTTCAAAAAACCATCATGTGTCAGCTTGTAGTGTGGGACACGGAAGAACTTACTGTTTTGGATGCATCAGATCTTTTCCCTTTTTTCCCTAATGGTAAAGATAATAGGTTAGGGGCTTAGGTCTTTTTTCAAAAGTTTTTTTTTTTTTTTTTTTTTTTTTTGGGGGGGTGGGGAATGGTAAAACAAACCCCTTAGATTTTACCATCAATAAGATTTTGCGTAAATAACTTACATCTTAGAGTCAAACTATAGAAGACCTTTTATAAAAATCATCGGATTCGAATCTTTTCTATTGGATTGGAATAAAATTTTATATATAAGAGGAGCAAACTACACATGAGCTGCTCGAGAAGAGTAAAAAG
>JAOXJP010231286.1:0-10653 GCA_025762735.1 Platanus orientalis | reverse complement strand
GAACTTGTGAGCATCCGACTTTGCGGGAGTCCACTCACTCTTAGGTTTGTCAGGCTGTGTATAGCCATCAACAATCATACTCCATGCCCTAGGGTCATCGGCATGTAGGAAAATCTCTATTTAAGATTTCTAATATCTATAATCAGTTCCATTGAAAAATGGAGGGGTGATAATAGACATGCCACTCTCTTCTCTATCCATCTAGGATTTTTAACCATTGAGTAACATAGGCTCTAATAACAATTAAAATGACTTTAAAGTGATCTTAGAGAGGGGTGAATAAGATTTCTCAATTAGTTTACCCATTTTTAATTTACCTTGTGATTGTAATTAATTCATTTTTTAATTTACTCAATTATGTAAGTGTGTGCTTCAATGTAACTACTTAAGAATAATATCAAACATATGCTAAGCAAGAGTAGTATGGAGTATAAAGATAAAGAGACAAACAATCACACAATCATAACCACAACACAAGATTTATAGTGGTTCGGCGCTTGGGCCTATGTCTACTTTTCTAAAGCTCATTACTGAGCTTAGATATATTTCATTTATGTACTATTACAACCTAGGTCAATATACAAATCTAACTACTTGCTCAATGGCAATCTAAACAACAACACTCGGTGTCTTTGAGGAGTTTGTAGTACTTCCGATGTCTCCGGTGGAGGTAATCAAGCTTCCGGTGTTTCGGATGGAAGCAAAACAATAATAATAATGAATATAAATGCAAAGACAAGCAAATATTATGATAATATGGTTGATATTGCTAATTTATTAAAAGTAGGGTGCTCCTTGATGATTAGTATGCTTTAGCTACCCACAAGCTCCTAGTACTTGGTTCTAATGCTCATTGAGTTCAATCAAATGTGAGTTTCCTCTAGTGAAAGTGCTCACCACAACCTCTCCTCAATGGTAGTAGTAATGCTCAGTAGGAGAGAAGGAATGAGAGAGAGAAGTGTAAAATCCTAGCTACTAAAGCTTAATTATCTGTAGGCAATAGAGGTTTACCCAGTGAAGAGGGCTCTTAAAATAGTATATACTTCTTAGCTCTCTCAAAAATAACTTGGAGTATTGGAGATTACTTACCCTAAAAGGAAAAAGTGTCTTTTATAGTAGGGAGGAGCACCCATGGCCTTAGGATAGACATATCTTAAAGGGATGAGCATTATGGGCCTTTATATATGCAAAACGGAGTTCAAATTTCGAAAAACTCACCTTGAATTTCATGTTAAAAAAGTTTTTCAAAAATGCCCCCAAACCGATTGGGGATTTAGAAACCGATTTGGGTTCCAAATTGATTTCAAAATCCCCAATTGATTTCGACTGCCTATCAAGCTCCAAATCAGTTTGGGGTTTAGAAACCAATTTAGGTTTTGGGGAAAATCCCCAAAACTCATATCGAAACTGCTTTGGGCCTATCAGTTTGGGCCTCGAGAGTTTCTAACTAAGATGCAAATCAGTCGCGAAATTGATTGTGGATTTCACAATCGGTTTCGACTGAATTTTTTTGCACTCATGCTTTGGGCTGACCTTAGGTATCTTGGTTTGGGTATTTATAAGGAACCTAAACCATGTCTAGATTCATTTTAGGTCACAGAAAATGATCTTTATGTATGTGGTATACCTTTCATGGTGTGCCTCTTTCACGTGCTCTTCTTTGGGTCTTTTGTCTTTCTTAACTTCATGAGATGAACTTGTGAGATCACATAAGACACTTACAAGACTCCTAGCATTGCCTAAATGCCAATGGGATTGACATACATCAACAAGTATATTTTATTTAGATTGCCTAATACAACCTAGGTCAAAAACATACAAAACCTACTCTACTTGTCCTTGGTAAGCTATTAACAATACTCATTGTCTTTGACAGAAGCAAAGTAAGTCAATAGTAAGAATGAATGCAAAGAAAATCAAATATTACTACAAGTTGTTTGATGTTACTATTTGCATAATGTGGGGCGCTTCTTGTAGAGCTAGTATGTCTTAGCTACTCACAACCTTCAAGCCTTTGGCTCTAGTGCTCCTTGAACTCAGCCAAGTATGAGTTTCCTCTTAAGAAGAACCGACCACAGGTTCTCCTCAATAGTAGAAGCTTAGTATTCAAGATGAGAGAATGAGAATGAGTTTTGGAGTAGATGCTAGCTACTTTGGCTTAAAACAGTGAGAGGAAGATAGTTTTCTCAAGGAAGGAAGCTCTTAATTAGGTAAACTTTCTAACACTCTCTAACTTGCTTGAAGTGATTACCCTAATGGAAACAATTATGCTTTATGAGGGTGAGGAGCACCCACAACCTTTAGATTGGAATCTTTAAAAACAGACAACCATATTTTGCCTTAGATTTTTGAAAAATAGGGTTTAAAATTTTGAAGTAACATATGGGAGGAATAAAAATTTGAGTTTGACAAAATTGTCCCCAATATCGATCACGAGATCCATGATCAATCATGCCTCATGATCGATCACGAATTTGGGCTTAGCCTAATTCATCTCATGATCGATCACGAGATCCGTGATCGGTTATGGAGTTAAGCACCCAGGTCGTGATCCTTCTATTGATCGATCACGGCTAATGGGGCTTGGCTTTTGGGAGTCTCAATCTGAGACCTAATCTAGGGTCGTTATCGATCACAAGATTCCTAATCGATCATGACCCTGATCTTTTGCACTTTTCTAACTTAGTGCATGGGTTGCTTTTTGGACTGATTTCTCTTAGGTCCACTTTTTTGTCAATATATGATATCCAATGCATGTTTTATACCTTGAGTGGAATGGGAAAATCCAAGGTTGCTTCCGTCTTCTTCCAAGCCTTTGGTCCACCATGTCTTCTAGTCTTAAACATGTAAGCTCATAGAACACTTAACAAGACACTAATACCCCACTTTTGGTTTGTCCATGGGATTCACATTACTTACATACATTAACAATCTCCCCCTGTTGCCCCATACTTCCATTGCTATTTGATGCCTAGAAGGCTCCCGTTTCCAAAATTAATCATTTAGGTCCTCAAATGGCCATATTTTATTAAATTTTGCTATTTTGGGTTACTTCTTATTTTTGCAAAATTTTGGGAATCTTTGATGAAATTTCTTGTAATTTTTTTTGTTTTATTTTTTTAAAAATTGGGGGTTTTTGGTCTAATTTTAAAATTTATATTTTTTTTTTTTTTTTTTTTTTTTTTTTTTTTTTTTGCATTTACGAATGTAATGGGAATTTGAAACTATTCATGATGTTTCTAGTTTTGGGTTTTTGAGACTTTGATTTACAAATAAGAAATTATAATCGAAAGGAAAATATTTAATTTGTTAAGAATTTTCACAACCCAAATTCTCATGTTTTCTATTGTGAGAAACAATAAGTCCCATTGTTCCTTATATATTCTCTTGTGAAAATCAATGGGTTCATTGGAAATTTGTGTAAACCAGTTAGTCGGATTCATCCTTGATCGCTCACTCACTGCATCAGTTGGTATCAAAACTAGTGCTCATTCCTACACCACTCGTGAAGTTCCACTAATTGATTAGCACGAGCTTGATGAGGTAGCATGATTTGCTCAATGGTTCAAGGTGCAGTTGGAGTTGTTGACTCATCAGATGGCCACTTTACTTCAATGCCAGTACCAAACCTTGAATCCATGTTTCATAGAGTTGGATTTTGAAGATGGAACTTGGAAACCACTTCATTGAGTATGGAGCAATGAGGAGGAGGCCAGCAGTTGGAAACCCTAGAGAAGATTGTGATTCTAGATGATGGAAATTTGGGTGAAACGTTGAGATCAACGAATTCTATAGGATCTTATAGTTGGAAGATTTACTTGATTGATTACTTTTGATGAAGTCCAAGACTTCAAGGAGGTGCCTGATAATAAGCGTGTTCTATTGATTGTGATGAGGTTTTGTGGGATGGTCGTTGATTGGTAGAAGCAGACCAAGCTTATTCAAGCCCAACGTGGCAAGGCAAAGCTAGAGTCATAGGAAAAGCTGAAGAAGAATATGCTTGAAGCCTTTTTATCTCATAACTATACAAGGTGTTATACCATTATCTCTAAAACTTGTGGCAAGACATAAAGACAGTTAATGAGTATACCAAAGAGTTCTATCAAATGGTCACCCATAACGATTTAGCCAACACAAAGGAGTAAAAATTGATGTATTGATATATTGGAGGTTTGCAACAACAATTCTAAGATACCTCAAATTTATTTGATCCATTGTTGGTCTCCAAGCATATACAAAAAAGCATTACACCTTGAGCAATAGATGGGATAGAGTGGAAGTAATTCCCCTTGGTCGGCTAAAGCAATACTAGCATGAACCCCATGACCCGTGCAATAGAACAACAAGGTACTACCAGAAAACCAAGTTCTACAGACTAATCAAATCGGGCTTCAACCTCGGTTTCAAGATCAAGTGTTACAAAGTGTGGAAAACTAGGTCATAGGGAAACTAAATGTTGAAAATGTGATCAGATTGAGAAGAATTTTTTCACAGAGAATGATGCAATTGATGATAAAAAATTTGGTGATTTTGAGCAAGTCCCTACATTCAACACCAACGATGATGGCCCACCTTAGGAGAAGTATCTCGTAGGGAGTCAAGGCCAATCATTGGTAGTGAGGAGGGCGTGTTTCATCCTAAAGGCAATATATAGGAAAGCTGGCTTCAGAATGACATCTTGTATTCAACTTCAACTATTGGGAGAAAGGTGTACCGCCTTATTATTGGCCCAGGAAGCTATGATAACATGGTAGCAAAAGAAGTGGTTTAGAAGCTAAAGCTGGATACCAAGCCACGTCCTAATTTATAAGGGCATTGAGGTTAAAGTTTTCAAATTTTGTTTGGTGCTTTTTTCTATTAGCTCTTAGTATATATATAGTGTGGTGTGATGTTAATATGGATGTGTGTCATATATTATTGGATAGACCTTGACAAGTTGATAAAAGTGTCAACCATGATGGGCACACAAAAATACCTATAGTTTTATGTGGGACACTACCTGAATTATTCTCATGCTTTCTAAAGAAATTACTTCTAAATCACTATATAAGGAAGGTTTCAATCTCTTATAATTACACAAGTTTGTAGGTGAAATGGAGTAATCCAAGATGGTCTATGTGTTAGTAGGGATGGACCATATGGATGGTACTATTATCCTAAGAGCTATCAAGCTTTTCCTTGGGGAGTTCTAAGATGTATTCAGTGACCTGGTAGGTGGGTACCACCTTTGAGGGATATCCAATACCATATTGATTTGGTACCAGTATCTAATATTCCCAATCAATGATATTTTCATATAAGCCTTAAAGAAAATGAAAAGCTTTGTCAATACGTGGAGGAGCTTTTTTCCAAGGGTCATATTCGAGAGTGTCTTAGTCTATGCGTAGTGCTTGCTTTTCTCACACCTAAGAGGGATGGTAGTTAGTGTATGTGTGTAGAAATCCATGCTATAAACGAGTTTACAATTAAATTCCATTTTTCTATTCCTCAATTGGATAGTTTGTTAGCTAAGTTAAGTGGGGCTACTATGTTTATTAAGCTAAACCTAAAAAGTGGCCATCACTAGATTCAAATTCATCCAAGTGATGAGAAAATGATAGCCTTCATGATTCATGAGGATATATATGAGCGGTTGGTGATGTATTTCAGTCCTTTTAATGTAGTTAGTACTTTAATAAGGGTCACGAACCATGTTTGTATCCTTTCATTGGAATCTTTGTGGTTGTTTATTTTGATGATATCCTAGATTGCAATGCTTACCTAACCATACATGTTCAACATCTTTAAGATGTTCTTTTTGGCTGTGCAAGAAAAAATCTTTTTAGCACTCAATAAGTGCTCCTTTATGAAAAATCATGTATGGTCCCTTAAGTATGTTGTATCAAAGGCCCTTCCCAGCTCAAAGATTTTTGACCTATTAGTCTGGTTGGATGCCTCTATAAGTTGTTGGTGAAAACGTTGGCAATTCGGCTTAAGGAGTCGTTACCTGGTATAATTGCTCTCTTGCAGCATTCATTTTTGCCTGGCAGACAAATCACTGATTGTTCTGTATTGGCGAATGAGTGGGTGGATGCAATGCGGAAGACCGATTGGGATGGCATTGTTTGTAAGATTGATATAGAGAAAGCTTATGATCACGTCAATTGGGGCTATCTTGATTGGGTTCTGGGGTAGATGGGTTTCAGTATTAAGTGGCGGAATTGGATGAGGATATGCATTTATTCTGCTTCTTTTTATGTTTTGGTGAATGGAGTCCCTAAGGGCTTTTTCAAAGGGAGTCGTGAGCTACGTCAGGGTGACCCTCTTTCTCCTTATCTGTTCATTATTGTGGCGGACTTATTAGGAAGAATGGTTCATAAGGCAACTGTGGTGGGTCTTATTCAGGGTTTCTCCTTGCCCTCTGGAGGTCCCTCTGTTCCGTTCATTCAGTTCGCCGATGATTCCTTGTTCTTGTTGAAAGCAGAGGTGGATGATTGGAAAAAATCAGGTGTATCCTTCTTATCATGGAAGCGGCAACTGGTTTGAAAGTGAATTAGGCCAAGTCCATGGTTTGTCCTATTGCGGATAGGGTGCCTTGCTCGAAGATTGATTCTATTCTGGGTTGTGATTATGCTATTCTTCCGATTACTTATCTCGGTCTGCCGTTTGGTGCGAACTCCTCTTCGAAGTCTATTTGGGATCCGGTTATTGAGAAAGTGAGTCGGAGATTGGCAAGGTGGCGAGGGAGGTATTTGTCTAAAGGGGTCAAGCTAGTGTTGTTGAAGAGTGTGCTCTCCAGATTACCCACATACTTCTTGTCGGTGTTTTTGGCCCTGTGTTTGGTTATCAATGTGTTGGCGAGAATGCAAAGGGACTTCCTTTGGGAGTCTTCTTGGAGTTTGAGGAAAATCCACTGGGTGGGTTGGAGAGAGGTTTGTAGGTCGGTGGATCAAGGTGGTTTGGGTATTCGGTCCTTGAAAAATACGAATAGGGCTCTTCTGAATAAATGGCTATAGAGATTTGGAGTTGAGAGGAAGGCCCCATGGAGGTGTGTGGTGGCAGCCAAGTACGGGGAGGAATAAACAGGATGGGCTTCAGACCGTCCTCGTGGCCCGATGGGCTGTGGTGTGTGGAACAATATTCACAAAGGTTTGGATTTGTTTCGAAGGTTCCTGTCTTTCCGTATTAATAATGGGAAAAGGGTCAGGTTTTGGAAGGACCCATGGTGTGCTAGGACCCCTTTGTGTGAGCAGTTTCCCTGTGCTATGATCTTGCTTTGGACAAATGGGGCTTGGTGCACAGCCATTGGATCAGGTCTCAGGTGTTCTGTTCATGAAATATTCAGCATCATAGAAACCTGAATGACTGGGAGATGGGTAGACTATTGGAGTGCTGAAAAATGTTGATCTTAGGAACCCGGGATGCCAAGATGAAAGTGTTTGGCGTCTTGGGAGGAGAATGGATTCTCGGTCCGATCCATGTATCATGCCCTTTGTGTGCCGGGAAGTTCCTCTAATCCAGGCCCTTGCGTCTGGAACAATCTTATACCCTTGAAGGTTTCTTTTCTGCTATGGGAGCTATGGTGGGACCGGGTTCCTATCATTGATAGATTGAGGGAAAGAGGTATGGTCAGTCCGAATTGGTGGTGTTTGTGCCAATCGGATGCGGAGTCCTTGGGTCACCTTTTTGTTCATTGTTCTTAGAGTGTCCTCGTCTGGAACTTCTTCCTTAGTCGGTTTGGGGTGGGCTGGAGCCAACCTGGCTTGGTCAAGACCCTCATCTCTTGCTGGAGGTCGCAATGTGTGAGTTGTGGGATGGCATTGGGAAGACGTATGTGGCCTCTCATTCCTGTGGCCATATGCTGGGTGATTTGGGAGGAAAGATATGGGAGAATATTTGAAGATCGCTTGTGTCTATTCAGACTAATTATAGACTCAATTTTAGCGAATTATACGATTGGCTTTTCATAAGTCAGGGGGATCCTTCGTTTAGCTCTTGGATCTTTGATTGGGAGCGCAGTGCTTTGTAGTTTTTGTCTTTGTCTTGTTTCTGTTTATCCCAGTCTTCCGGGTTGTTGTAGCTCGATATCTTGCATTTCTCATGCTTGCTACCCTTTAGAGGCCTAATATATTTTCCTTATCTTCTTAAAAAAAAAAAGGTGTCTAAAATAAAGGGTGATGATGAGTGGCCATGACCATTTAATCTTCATGAAGTGGGGAGTTTTCATAAGCTAGTTTTTTTCTACTAATTCATTCTCCACTTTAGTTTCATTATGGCACCAATTACATATTGTATAAAGGTTGGGAAGTTTTCGTAGTCCGAAGATGTCGATACTGATTTTCTCTATATCAAGCAAAATTCAATTTCGGCACCTGTTCTTACTTTTCGGAACTTTCTAAACCCATTCAAATTACATTATGATGCTTCCAAAGTTGGCATTGGAGAAGTTCTGTGCAAAAATTGGGAAACTAGTTGCATCTTTGTGAGAAACTGAATGGGGCCATGCTAAATAATAGTACCTACGATGTTGAGTTCTATGTTGTGGTCCAAGTTTTGAAGCATTGACATCATTAGTTGCTTTATATTTGTAGGAATTCTCATTTGTCATCAACTATAAATCTGGGGTGTAGTATCATTTGGCGGATGCCCTTAGCAATCGAACTTCTTTATTTACCACCATGTGTACTCAGCTCCTCGATTTTAATTCTTTTTTAGAATTATTATCCAATGATCCATATTTTTCTTATATAATGGAGGGTGTGCTGGCAAGTACAAGGTTACACTATCTTATACATGATGGCTTTCTCTTCAAGGGGAAACAATTATGTGTTCCAGATTTTAGCCTCACATTAAGGATCATTAAGGAGTTGTATAACAACGAGCATGTTGGGAGAGACAAGATGCTTCAACTTGTTTCTATGTCTTATTTTTGGCCTACTATGCATCGAGTGGTGTTCTGGTTCATGGATGATTATCGTCTTTGTCATGTATATAAGGGAAATATGAAGAATGTTAGTTCATATATGTTGTGCCCCGAAACTTATACCAGAAAGGCCATGAATTTCGCCACGTGACATTAAACATTCATTCATTCATTCTTAAGTTGTAAATGTCATATAATTTTTTCGCTCATTATTTTCATTCATACACAGTGGAATTACATATCAAAAATCATAACCATCCATCTCTCATAATCAACCTGTAATAAAATTTTCATAATTTCATAAACCTAAAAATAATCTATAATCATGTTCTGTCATTCCCATTCATATAAACTAATAGTCTGCCATCATTTAAAAATCAAATATCAAGTCTAAACCAAAATCCACTAATTTATTACATTCTTTTCAAAAAAACTAAACTAAAATAAAGTAATGTCTCAATGTCTCATAACATATATCCAATCTTTTAACTCTCCAATCCTGCCTACCCACATTGCTATGTAGCTATCTCCTCATCATTTGTGGTGCCAAATTTAGAATGAGCTTGACAAACTCAGCGGGTAACAATAAACTAAAGAATATTAGATCAAGACTTAGCACGATCAAAACGAAATAGACAGTTACATATTTTTTTAGTAATATACGATATTAAACAATTAACATATAAAACATATACTGAATTGAAAACATTAAAAAACATATACATACGGACAGTCTAAACAGAATAAAATAGGTATACATAACTAAACTGAACAAAACATGACATGTAAAACGGATACATAAGCCAATATAGATAACAGTTTCATAAGCCAATATAAATAATAATTCCATAAGCCAATATAAATAACAACTACACCATTTAATCCCTAGTAAAAAGGGTCAGTCACACCATTTAAACCTAGGTGAGAAGGGTTTAGTCACACGATTTAGTCTCCGGTGAGAAGAGTCTAGTCACACCATTTAGTTTCTAGTGAGAAGAGTCCAGTCACACCATTTAGTCTCCGGTGAAAAGAGTCCAGTCACACCATTTAACCTCTGGTGAGAAGAGTTCAATACAGTTCACGCTATAAACCAGGTGTGATGAGTATCATCTTTCATCTCCCTTGATAACAAATGGTGTCTTATAACAATACCATAACAGAAAACAATCAATAATTACAATAGCGGTACAAAACATATAACAATCTATATCAAAATATAACCAAATTCATTGCACTTTAAACCATAGATGTTTGATCCTCCTAAACATAGAACTATGAAACAATGAAATTTGTACTATAATCATGAATAACATAAAACATTCAGATCATCAATCAATCATATAACATATACAGTTCTTTATAAATTAAGATGATAGTCTCTATGATCCTATGGAAATAATTATCAAAACTAAAAGTACTTGTACTCTTTAAAACACAAAAAATCTCTTTAAAATTATTGAATTTAGAACTTTAAATCGGATTACAACTTGTAGCAAATCAATCTTTAACGTGTAGAATATGAATCTAAACAATATAGAACCTTAGAATTTACAAAATAATTTATCTTCTTTCAAAACTAGTGAAGAACAGTTGGAAATCCATTAAAAAACCATAATAATCTTTGCAAAACAAGTTTGGATTTGTTCTAGGAATTTATGGCATTCAAAAACGAAATTAGTTTAGTGTCCCCTATAAAACTAATTTATCTTTTTTCAAAACAATTCAAAACTAGTGAAGAATGGTTGTAAATC
>JAOXJP010231285.1:0-10653 GCA_025762735.1 Platanus orientalis | reverse complement strand
GTTGCCTCTTGTGTAGGCTTGTTTGACTATAGTATCACCCTCTTCCTTGCTCCCAAAAGATTTAACTAGAGATAGTTGGGAAGCTTACAACTGACCTTGAATGGGTTTAACTTTGTAGAACAGTTCCAAGGTCATTGGCCAACAATAATTTGACTCATAGGTTTTTGGCTCACACTTTTGACTCTCTTTCTCAAGGATTTGATTACGTATGCATAAGTGTTGTTCTCTACCTTTCTTGGGGTTCAAAGACCCTATTTATAGAGGTTTAGAGATGCCAAGTTCGTCCCCCAATGGCTAGATTACAACAGTAAAAAAATTAGCCATTATGCCAACTTACAAAATTCTAAATTGAATTTTTTCCATTGGAGATCGGTCCTAATTTTTTAGGACCGATCCTACAGACTGATCCCAAAAATATTAGGATCGATCCCACGTGACCGATCCCAAAAATATTAGGATTGGTCCTACGTGACCGATCCCAAAAATATTGGGACCGATTTCAATTCCAGAAAAGTCATTTTCAATTACTTTGCTCCGTTCCGCTCTTTTTGAGTACTTATGGGCCACGAGCGGACGTTTTGACCAAAAGTTATGGCCGTTTTAAGTTGGGCCATTTTTCTTTTTTAGCATAATTTAATTTTATTCAATTTTGGTCCATCCTTGGTCCAATCTTTATGAAACCTTTTTTAAGTTTGGGTTATCCATTTTTAATTCACTCTAAGTCCACCTAAGGTTAAGTCCATATCCAAACACCCCATTACCACTTACCAACACTTGAGACTTAGGAATTCTTCAACAACGCTTGAATCTCTTTGGCTTGGTCATTCTAGTTTCGAGTCCATCTTCTTGGTGCTTTTCCGGACTCTCTTCTTAGACTTACATAAACATACATAATTACAACATAAAATCCTATTACATGACCAGTACATGTACTTACATTGTTTTGTGCATGGACATTGATAATACATAAGACCTAACAGATTGGTGGACTTTTATTTTAGCTATAGGAGTTATTTTATATTTTTCTACATTTTATTTTGATTTTTTTTTTGTTACGAGAGTATATTGGTCATTTTCTGTTTTTTAAGGGGTTTGCGTGCAAAATCAAAATTTGGGAGTTTTAGTTGGAGTGAATAAGTGCATGTTGCACGTAGGAGAGTCCTTTTTTATTTATTTAGTTTGTGTTTCTTTTATTTATTTGGATTCTATTGCCAATTTTAGGGTCATTGCTTTGGTGCAATGGTAGTGACTCGGGCTGCCAGTGTAAAAACTCGGGTTTGAGTCTCATGAGCAGCCACTTTGTGCAAAAAAGCCAAAGGTTACGTCTGTCTTTGGTCCAACCCTCCCAGCACCCCGTAGTTACGGGACCAGCACTGGGTAATGACCTTTACTCTATTGCCAATTTTAGAAACCTAATGTAATTAGGATTTGAAAACATATAAATAAAGAAGGCTGGTCATATAGACCTAGTTGACATAGAAAAAAAAGTTTTTTGATAGCAAAATTTGCTTATCTTCTTCAGCCATCTGCATTTCATTGGAGTGTTAGGGTTTTTCTTTCTTGGTTGCCTTGCCAAGGGACTTGGGTTGGTGATTTCTCAAGGGAGGTTGGTGATTTCTTCCAAGGTAAGAGAATCTCCTCTTATCATCTTCTTCTTCCCCTTTCTTTTTTCCGGTTTTTCTTGCTCCCATAACTCCCACAGCATACAAAACCACCTCCACATCATCTTCCATCTTCTCCACATAACCCCACACCATCTCTTACACTTTCCTTGCTTCCCACATAAAAAAACCATCTTCACGGCTGATCCTCTTTACCTCCTGCAAAGAAAAATTCAAGAAACTCAAAGAAAAGCTACAAACCCATTAAAATCCATCCCACCTTTTTGGTTTCTCTCCTACACAGCTGCTGGCCACCCTAATTCATCATCCGTACCCATCTTTTGAAATAAAACCCATTCCACGATATCTCCCAATTGCTACCTAGCTAAAATCAGAGAAAACCCAACCCTAAATTAATCAAGAAACCCATCTAAAGCTGATACCTTAATCCCCTGTCCATCCTATCCCAGCCGGCCACTTGTTTTTTACTTCCTTCATTTGTTTCAAGCCTAAACAACCCTCAGTTACAACTTACAACTATAGCCTGCTGCACTTTAAGAAATCCATAAAATACCCATTCGGATACCCTATTATCTGCCTAAATTTATACCAGTCCAGCTCCTTACATCAGTCCACCTTTGTAGCTTTTTTTTTTTTTAATAATTTTTCTATAAGGGAATATCCCTTTGTACTCTGCGGCTGACTGTCTGAAGGATCCCATCTGTTTTGGGTCACCAAAGACCAAAACTCAAGCTCAAGAGCATTCGGCCAGCCTGTTGGTGACTGATATGGTGTGATATTTGTTTCAAGAAGAACACCCTATATTCTTGGATTGCTTAATTGCCTACATACATTTGCAAAGGTGATTATTAAGTGTTGATGGGACTGAAGTTAGAACTTATCCAACATCCAAGTGGTTCTAAGGGTCTAAGTGTGCTTCTGAGAAGTATTGAAACACCAGGTGTTTTCTAATAGTTCTAAAGGAAGGTGTGCATCTACTGTTCTTGTGGCTAATATCAAGGTCTATTCCGAAGAGTTCTATATCGTGTCTACAACCCAAAGTCTGATTAAGGTGCACTCTACACATTCCTTTACTTGATATTTGCTGCGGCCCACATTAGGAAATTATGCACATAGTCTTAGCATGTTGTTTAGTCACTGATTTGCCGCCCCTTAGCTTGCTGCCAGCAACCACATTTGCACCCCATTTGAACCCCACGTCACCAGTTTATGCACTTTTGCATATTTTCATACCTCACATACTTTATCATTTATATACGCAACCTGTTAGTTTGTTGTCCAGTCATAAACCTATCATTTTTTGCCCTTTTTATATGCCATTTTGTAGGTCTTCATTGCATAGCTCATTAACTAGTCTCTAATTTAGTTGGCAGCCTCCCCGGAAGGCAAATGACAGATTATGTGTTAATGATAAATGAAAATATTGATGCTATGATGAAAGCGGGGTGGGAGGGGGTAGTGTGTAAAGTGGATATGGAGAAGGCGTATGATCACGTCAATTGGGGTCACGTAGGGCTTTGGATCAAATGAGATTTGGGTTGAAGTGGAGGAATTGGATGAAGATCTGCTTGACATTTCCTTCATTCTCAGTCATGGTGAATGGCTTCCTCAAAGGTTTTTTCAAAGATAATAGGGGTCTTAGACAGGTTGACCCGTTATCTCCTTACATTTTTATCATTGTAGCTGATTTGTTGGGTAGAATGGTGTTAAAAGTGGCATCGGTGAGCCTGGTGGAAGGGTTCCCTTTAAAGGGAGGTATGTCAGTTCCGTTTATTCAGTCTGCGGATGACTCTCTCTTTATGGTGAAGGCGGACTTGAAAGGCTTACAAAATCTGAGATTTTTATTATTGATAATGGAAATGACAATAGGTTTGAAGGTGAATTGGAGTAAATCCACTTTAAGCTCGGTGGGGAGAAATTCCAATGTAAGCAGTTTAGTGGGGGCGCTCGGTTGCAGAGTAGAGGCCTTACCGATTACATACTTGGGTCTCCTGCTGGGGGCTAAGGCTTCATTTTCATCCTCTTGGAATTTGGTCACAGAAAGTATGAGCAAAAAGCTTGCTGTCTGGAAGGGGCATTATTTGTCAAAAGGGGGGAAGTTGGTTATGCTTAAAAGTGTTCTTGCAAGTGTTCCCATCCATTTCTTGTCATTATTCCAACTTCCTAAGATGGTGATTAATAATTTAGAAAGAATGATGGAGGACTTTTTGTGGGGTTCTTCTAGGGAGAAGAGGAAGATTCATTGGGTTGGGTGGAAGAATGTGTGCAAGCCTATTTCGCAAGGAGGTCCGGGTATTCGCCCTTTGGAGTTCTCTAGTAGAGCGTTGCTTAATAAATGACTGTGGAGGTTTGGTGTGGAAAGAAATGCTTTGTGGAGGAGGTTGGTGGTGGCTAAGTACGGGAAGACTAATTTCGGCTAGACTAGTGGCAGCCCGAAAGGGGCTGGAGGCTTGGGCTAACATATGCAAAGGGAAAGATTTTTTTTTTTTCCGATTTGTTAAATTCAGGGTTAACAATGGGGAGAGGGTCCGATTTTGGCACGACTTGTGGTGCGGGAGGGATGCGTTGGCTAATTTGATTCTGTCTTGTTATAATCTGCCAGAAGGCAAATAAGGAACGATAAAAGACCACATGATTAGATCCTTGGTATATTGTTCCTAGAATATTCAACCTAGATGAAACCTAAATGATTGAGAGATAAAGGAGATGGGGCGCTTAATGGAGTTATTGGATTGGTATTGCCTTAGTGATGTGGACAAATAGGATGAGATGGTGTGGGTTTTGGATGAAGAGAAAGGCTTTTCTGTCAAATCGATGTGTGAGGCGTTTGGTTTCCCTGGCCAACTCTCATTCCTAAGGGAGTGTGTTTGGAATTTGCATGTGCAATCTAAGTTTTCTTTCTTGCTGTGAAAATTGTGGTGGAATAGGATCCCAACACTAAACAATTTAAGAAGGAGAGGCATGGTTCTTCCCAATTGGTGTTGCCTATGCAAGGGGGACGAGGAATCAATCGGCCATACTTTTTTACATTGCCCATGGGCAACCTCGTTTTGGGTGTACTTCATTGCCAAATTTGGGGTAGTTTGGGTCTAGCCGTGCTCGATTAAAGAGTTACTTCATTGTTGGCTGTAGCAAGCTCTTGTCTCGGGACGAGGGTTGGGCAAAGAAATGTGGATTATGTTGCCAGCTGCAATGTGTGTGGCCATTTGGGAGGAGTGTAACAAGAGAACTTTTGAAGATGTCTCAAAGGACCCCCACAAAGTCCTTGATTGTATTCTCACGAAAGTATATGGGTGGCTCTTCTTGGCCCAATCTAGGGAACCCCCCCCCCCCCCCACAATTCAGAACTTGGAAATTTGATTGGAACCTTTTCTTGGGCTAGGTCTATATGTTAGGCCTTGTAATGGGCGAAGTTGCCTTTATACCTTGAGCATTCCTCATGTTGTTTGTTAAAAAGAAAAACTTTTCTTTATTTTATTAGGTTCTTATCTTGCTTGGTTGAAGTTAATTTATCACTTGATCTTTCCTTTTGTTTCTTTTAAATGCAATTGATAGAATAGGAATCTAGTTTATAGGGTTGTCTTGTTTAGAATTATTGACTTGTGGATCTCTTTAGCTTTTTGACATACATACTACATCAAAAACCACCAATAATGATGATATATGTTAAAGAATCATTAAAATTATTAAAGGAAAATGGATAAAATTTAACACAGTACAACTTCTATACTCTACATTCCTACCAACTAAAAAAATATTATACTTTTTTTAACAAAAATTATCAAAAAGCTAATTAATTAGCTACCAAGTACTAAATTACAATGTTTTCAAAGTTCCAACACCACAATAACAAAACATATTAAAATAACTAAGCGAATTCATACTAGATGGTTCATGTCTCCATCTATTTCCACTAGGGTAACAACCACACAAACTTAAATAAAGATGAAAAGATCTTTATTATTGAGTAATGTTTTCTACAAAGTGACTTTCGATATGAACATCCTCACCAATGTCATTGCTAGCACCAACATCATCCATGGGAAAATCATCAAAATCCCTTAATGCATTTTCAGGCTCATCATTATCATCGTCACTAATGTTATGAACTTCAAATGATTTAGTAGTCAACCACCACTACTAAGTCTCAAATTATTTGGAGCTAGCGTTTTTTGGTTGTAAAGATTTTTTTTTAAAATTGGGCTGAAAGGTATTGTGGGTTTGTAAAGAATGATTTTTTATTTAGGCTTAAAGGCCTAAAGGTTTGTATCATTAACCCAATGAAAAAAAAAACAGTAGCACAATATGTAGGATTGGTTAGGATCACCTTGGGATCGTGATCCCACAATCCTTAGCGGGATCCTACGGCAATCCTACAGCCTTAGGATTTTGGGAGTGAGCTGGATCGTTTCCCTAATGACCACCACTCTTTATAAGTTGAAAAGATTCTATTAACATTCCTAAACCAAATAGAAATAAAATCTGTAAATCAAATAAATTTCTACTCCTAAATCTAATCTACTTTCTAATTCTCGACAAATTATGAAACACTATCTTAAAATCCACGTGGGACCCGGGACAGTTAAGGGGCATCGGCTGCCTGGATATGGGCCTATGTGATGTAGCATGCATATAGGTTGTGGGTGTGTGCACAAGGAGTTAGGAACAAAATTGTAAGAGTAATGATAAAGCATAAGCAAAATTCCTACTTGCACATTCACATGCTAAATCAAGTGATTCTTTAGTTATATTCAATAGGCATATCCAAAGTTAAGGCATACAAAGTCCTAGACACCATTAAGCCTGACAATATGAATAGATTAGGGATTAATTTAGGGATAACAAAAATGCTAATTTGCTGTCCAGAAATTCAGTAGGTAGTAAAGGCAAAAAAAAAGACTAAATCATGGTGATCACAAGCAAAATAATGCAATCAAAACTAGAATCTATATGGATATAAGAGATGTTTGAGAAGGGAGGAAATTAAGTATGATTGTATGCTGAAATCAGGTTATAGATGTTAGGAACAGGTTTAATCATCTAGTCCCGCAGATTAATAATGTATACTACCACAGCCACAGTAACACTACTTCAAGGGAACTAACAAGTTGCCAAAACACTGAGGAGATCCAACTTGTCTTGCTTGGAAGAGGATCCAGATTGTCTTAGATGCAAGACTCCTGTCGAACCATCAACCATGATCAAATGAGCACCCTGGGCTTTATAGAAGAAAACAAAAAAAAAATCTGATGCTGAAAGTGTAGTTGCCACCAGCTGAAAACTTCAACGCCTATCTCTCTTTGTAGGAGATGATTTCGAGTCAGAGAATAGGGCTCTTGGAATCGCCAATGGGTTAGTATGACCCTGCTAAAACCTCTCAACCTGATCCCCAATAGTTAGGAGATGGAGTCCATTCTCCTACAAACACTTTTCTTCCCTGTTTAACGTCTCTATTTGCCAAAACTGGGTGGGGCCCACTTAAAATTGATCCCCAAGGCAGAAAGGATGGTGAGGGAGAATCGTACTGGACTGTATCACCATGTGGGACTCTCGTTCTTACAAATAAGTTCACAGTTTGGGAGTATTGATCGATCCCCCACAACCTGTTCAGTAGGAGATGTTAACGCCTGGGGTGAAGTAAACCTCTAATGGCTTGATCGTGAGTGACTCTTGAATCTGTCTTCTACTCTTAATGGGATCGTCCAGGAGTTGATAAAGATCTCCCAAAACCCCACAACCAAATCCCTACTAAATAGGGAGTAGGAACAAATCTCGTATGGCACCCCTTCTTGGTTCTTCACGCCTGTACCGAACTATGCCTTCAACAAACTCTTCAAACAGCCAATGTAATGGCTGAGAACTACTCCAAGAGGCTTGTTCCAACCCTATGGTGTCTTGTAAATATGTATCTTGCTCAAAACTTCGAAGAAGAGAAACTAGTGATGAATCTCCGGAGATTAGTAGTTTTCAATAGAGTAAACTTGTAAAATTTGAAGAAGAAGAAGGGAAAAAAGACCTTTGACCCAATGGGAAGGGAGTAGCTTCCACTACTACCGTTAAACTAGGATTACACCTAGACCCATTTCAGGGTTTTGTAGTTCTTCAGCTGCAACAAGCAAGAGGAAAAAGACCATACGTGAATCAGATTTTTATTCAAATATTGCATCATCAAAAGAGAGAGCTGATCATGGGTTGCTCTTATAAAGTCCCACGATTAGGGTTACATAAAAATCCCAGGTGTTGACTAAAATACCCCCCTCTCCAATAACTTCTCTCTAAAGTACCCCTAAAGTTTAAATAATAACAAAAACATCTCTAACAAACTAACAATGTCAATATTGCCCTCAAAATCCTGTGCCCCCCTTTACATGAGACACAATTAACAAAAATAAAATAAAAAAGTAAATAAAATGCTGTGGACACGGCTCAATAATCAATTTGCTCATGATGTCCGCATCACTATGGAAGCCATGAGAAGGTCCATTGGAGACCCAAGTATATGCCCCATAAGCCCCATTTTGAGGCCCAGTGTGCCTTATTCACAGGTCCCGTAAGGTGAATATGGGCTGGACAAATCATGCCTGCATCAGGAAATAAATCATGACTCGTAAAAGGAAAGAAACAGGCAACCTGCCCCCCCCTTTGTTAAAACTTAGAACCGTTCCAATCTTTTTTTTTTTTGCTGGATAAAACCCTTCCAATCATCATCTCCTTTTTCCATTGCCTTCTTGGAGTTGGAGGCCGAATATAAACTTGTTTTGTGTGTGTGTGTGTGTGTGTGTGTGTGTATAAATGTATATAGAATACTTCTCTCGACCTTGCTTTATGATTCCATGTTCTTTGCAGAGGCAAGACAATATTTTTAAATGATTCTTTTTAGCTTAGATAAACTTTATGAACTTACTAACTATTTATACAATAGTATGAATATTATGCAATTTTGTAAAGAAAATTTGTTTATTTACCTTTTTTATATTTATTTTTTCTTATAAAACTAGAAAGGCTAAAATGTGATAACATAAATTCATCCGAGGAATGCTATTACTTGACAACATGACTTTTAACCATCTTAAATGCATTGTCCCATTCATCTGAGGAATTCTATTTTCCAACACATGTGAGAGCTTTCTAGTTTCTCTCATCTCTCTTCCACACTCCTAATTTGGCTCCTACTTTCTTTCATTTAAATAAATTCTTAATTTGATCCCTTCCTAAAATCGCCCGTACCATCTCCCTACTCCTTTCTACTTTCTCTCATCTCTCTTCCCCACCCTAATTTCTCTCATCTCTCTTCCCTACCCTAATTTCTCTCTAATCTCTATCCTATTTTCTTTCATCTATATAAATTTCTTATTTGATTCTTTCGTAAAATATCCTGTATCTCTCTCCCTTAATTTTTCTCTAATGCATATACAATGAATGTATATATTTATTTACTTTGGATAATTAACAACTTTATTAGAAAAAAAAAGGGAAGGAAACATACAATACAACTACATTGGATCCCAAAGGCTTCGATTTGGGATTTCTAGCCTCACATTGCCACTTACATTCTCCAAACCCACCCCCCAAATAGCAATTTGATCAACTAACTCATTTTGGGACCTTGGAACATGAGAGAGAGATATCCAAGGAAACAATTGATGTGGGCTAGGTAATCTAAAGAGTCTCTTGTATTTGCTACCACACAAGTAAGGAAAGGTTCAAGTCTTGTATCATGTGTGGATTAATTAGGATCTTTTAGGGGGGCTAGGTAATCTTGCAATAAAGCCTTTTGTGCCATGGGTTAATTTGGGTTTTTTAGGAACAATGGTGTTTTTTTGTAATAAGGCTAAAAGCCAAGGGTATATTAGTACTTTAAAGGGCAGGTTTCCAGCTATGTATTTTGTCTTTGTTTGGGGTCTTAAAGTCAAGAAAGTGGGCCCCCCAACAAGCTGGTCGACAGCTCCTTTCTTGGGCTAAAAGTTAGTAATTTTAGTTTTAGGAAAGTGAAGTTTTAGAAGTCTTAGTAGTACTTAAGGGTTTCTATTTTTGCTTTATCTCCTAGTTTTGTGTCTTGTAAACCTTTAAATAAGGCTATACACAACATTTACTGTAGCTAGGATGAATTGAATAAAGTTTGTGTGTTTTAGAGTTAAACCCTCCTATCCTCCCCACCCCCAATGGTGCTTCCGTGTGGACACTAGGGATCTCTCCTAGTCTTCTTTCTTCCCAATTCTATCACTCATCTTACCCCTCAACGTCCTCTTGAATCCCTTTCTGTTTTGATCAAGTTCCCGATCAAAGAGACCCTTTGTTTTATGTTATCGTCTTCACATAATAACACTGCAGATTGACAAATCATAATTTTTTTATGCTTTTACTTTCTAGAATTAGTTGAAATTTTGCATGGGGACCTCTTTTAGCATTGGTGAGGACATGAGAGCAAGGTGGGACCCAACATGGCCTTGGTGGGGTCCACAAATGAAGGCACACAAGAAGGCACATGGAAGAACATATGAAGACAGATGATGGAGTCTGTTTAGAGTTTTTTTACTGTTTTACTTAATAGTTTATGAGTTATTAGAGTCTAGGACATGTGGGCCATTTTAATTTTTGTTTTTGGGTATTTGTGTAATAAGGCATTATCGCCAATGGTATTTTAGTAATTTTAGAGAGTCAACAAATCAAAGTGGGGCCCTCTAAGAGTGCTGGACGAAAGCCTCTAGAAATGCCTATTTTGACACTTTTTGTTTTTAGAAAGTCAATGTTTAAGTGGTTTTGAGTTCAGAAAGTCTTAGGTAGCAAGTAAGCTAGTAGTTTAGGAGTTTCTAAGTTGGTTTCTTGCTATTTTCATGAGTTTGTAAGCTTATATATGGACTGCATGTTTTGTACTTAGCATGATGGAATTAATAAAATTTTTGGTTGGTTTCTTGCTTTCCATGAGTGGAACTCCTCTTCTTTAGGTCTTTGGTGCCTAAGGCTTGGCTTGGTTGGTGATTTCCAAGTTATGAGGTTGGTGATTTCCTTTAGGTACTTTCCTCTTCCCTAA
>JAOXJP010231284.1:0-10654 GCA_025762735.1 Platanus orientalis | reverse complement strand
AGAGCGGAATGACAGAACAGGATTCATGTAGCCGACCCCAAATAGTTGGGATAAGGCTGTTTGTTGTTGTTGTTGTTTGTATTCATAACACTGAAACAAGATAAGAAATACACACTAATTTGATTGTAATATTTTATATTTATATGAACCCAATTAGTTGAATATTAATTGGAGCGGATGTATATATATCCGCATTCAGTTCATTTATGATCGAATATTTATTAAATGAATCAAATATTTAAACAAATCAAACATAGACACATCCATATTCTTCTTAATCGAATCGAATTTGAATAAAATGCGGATGCTTAGCCAAATAGTTGATAGTCCTAATCTATGTCACTGATATTTACAAGAAGGATTTTGTCCACCTCCCTTAATAAATCAAATATTTAAACAAATCAGATATAGACACATTCATATTCTTCTTAATCGAATTAAATTCGAATAAAATGCGGATGCTTAGCTGAATAGTTGATAGCCCTAATCTATGTCACTGATATTTACAAGAAGGATTTTGTCCACCTCCATTAATAAATCAAATATTTAAACAAATTAGACATAGACACATCCATATTCTTCTTAATCGAATCGAATTCGAATAAAATGCAGATGCTTAGCTGAATAGTTGATAGCCCTAATCTATGTCACTAATATTTACAAGAAGGATTTTGTCCACCTCCCTTAACGAATGCTTGGTCTATTAGGGGTCAAGGAGTGGACACGTTAGCACCAAAAAGTGATAAGGAAGGTAGACAAAATCACTTTTCGATGCTAATGTGTTCACCCCTGACACCCAACTGACCAAATGTTTGTTAAGGGAGGCTGACAGAATCCTTCCTTTGATATTTGGATGAATCATATATAATCTTCTAATAAAGGTGAAAAGTGTTGGATCAGAATCTTTGATATATCATAGTTACATGATAGCATGCCTTTACAATTAGAGTTGTAATATTTGTAGATCAAGATAAAAGATTTTAATATGAAGGGTTTGTCGTTTTCTTTCTTTTTTTTTATATAATCTTTTTGGGGGTAGTAAAAGGAATTTTCAATAACTAACAATAGGACATTTAGCAAGACGGATTGTCAAAATATATAATCTTTTCCGAATTCTAAATTTGATTATATTGTAAGCTACTTCATTTGCCAATCTGTTTATTTATCAATACACTACAAAAAGATATGTAAGATCCTACATCGCCTAGCTTAAAAAAGATTCTATACTTATATTTATACACCCTCATGCTTGATGCATTTTAAAATCGAGAAGGGAAGTGGTTCTATGTTGGAATACCCTAAACTGACGATATCAACCCATGTTGCGTTGGGTCATTACAGTATAGGAGTATTTGTTTACAGTCCAGAATGATAGGTCTAAGAAGCCAAGGACAAAGCATAATATCACCTTGAATTTATTCAGCAACATGAAGCGAATACCCTCCACCACCTTAATGTATAAACTTTGAGGGTCTATCACTTGGGCCACAAAAACAGCATGTCTTATCAGGCCTGATATCTTCTGCGACGCCCTCCATTGCGACGCATGAGGCCGAGGCAGAGGAGGAGAATCAATTCACTTTTGGAATTGTCACTTCACCCCATTCTATCAATCCTTAAGATAAAATGTTTCAATTCAATGATGCTGACCAATGGAGGACAACTTTGGCTGTCATATTCGACACCGGTATAACACCGTTATTAACATTAATAACAATTATTACAAAAAATATGCCCATCCATAATACCTTTAGTTTATTGATCCCACATAAGAGAATTTAAATCATCTTTATGAAAATAATGAGCCGGGTCCGTATTTACAATAGCAATAATTAAGGCCGTTTTCCTTGAATGAAAATTTAATAAACCATCTGTACGAAAAATAATGGGTTGGGTCCAAATAAATTCAGGTAATTTTCCTAATGAAAAGATTTTTTTAAGCTCATTCATATCATATGTAATTTTGTTCTTACCTCTTTTTACAAGACAATAGTAATTATTGATCCAGCTTGGAAGATTTAGAAATGGGGTTGGGCTGGATTAATCCTGTTTGATTGGCGCATTGCACAAATTTGGGTCATTAAAATCATGATGATATTTTGAACAAAAAATTGAAATAGACCTTGCTTAGATCTTCCTAATTAAGTCATCCACACCACAAAAGACAGGTCCTGAGGCTAGCCTGACCAGCATAAAGACCTACCATGATACTCCTACTACCGTGACCTGCATGGTGCACAACAGGAACTGCAGAGCTAATTTTTGTAGCCAACATCAGTTAAACCTTGTTCTTTTAACCTGGTGCGGATTTCGTTGGCCCCCTTAATGACCGCCCATGGTCTGCGCATATGCAGTGCTAGACACGTGCTTGTCGAAAAAGCGAGTTACACTTTTTGAGAGTGATTCACTTTTTCAGCATGTGTCCTGGGCTGCATATGCATGGACTGTGGGTGTTCGTTAAGGGGGCCGACGAAATCCACAAGGTCTTCTAACCAATCAGGTCTGATTTTCAAAACAATATTTAAGATTAATAAATAATCGTAATTATTTTATACATGTCCTCTCTATAGAAGAATTACTACTCATAACCGCATGACAATGCCCCTGATAAGGGGCGGTCACAATCCTCCCGCTTGCACTGGTGGTTGCAGCATCCCTTCTTGTGAGGGATTCCCGTGTTCAAGCCTAGGGAATAACAGGAAGACACAAGGGTATGCCTCAAGCCGGTTCGGCTTTCTAGGTAGTCACCACAACCTATCTTGCCAGTGGTCCGATGGAACATACTAAGAAAGAGCAGGAAAATGTCTGTGATGCGTACCACAAATGGACACATGATGTGTTGTTGAATTTGGTGCCTCTATTGGACGGGCTTGGATTATGTGAGAACGAATCTCGTGAGATATGTGAAAACAGCACCACAGGGGCTGATGCATCAGTTCCAAAAAGTGATTTGCACTTATTGGGGGGGGGGGTCACTTATCACTTTTTGGTGCTGCTGTGTCCTTACCCTATTACCATTTTCACAGTTCTCACAAGAATCATTCTCACCTAATTTTTAGTGTTTTTGGACACCTATATTTTCAAGTAGCACTTTTTTGGGTGTTCTTAACCCTAATACTCAGGGAAGGATTGCGTCTGTTTTCCTTAAAAATGCTAACCACAGCTGGGCATCAAGGGGCAGATTCATCAGTGCTGAAAAATGATTTACACTTTTTTGGGAAGAGGGGGGGAGGTTATTTATCACTTTTTGGCGCTGATATGTCTTGACCTCTGAGTACCAGAGGAGGTTAGTGTTCTGTAGGGGAGGCCGACACAATCCTTTGCATAATATATATCAAGTAAGGGTTTTAACTATTAAGATATATCTATTAAAAAATATCAAGTATATTAACTCTAATCTTTCTTACAATGATAGGGTTTTAAGAGAAACATTTAATTATTTTATTCAAAACGGTATCAGAGAGCAAGTTTTAGGTTGTGAGCTCAAATCTCCCCCTGAACGCAATTATTTTTTCGAGCCACTTCATTGTCCAAGTAGGTCCGAGGAGTGACAGTTGATTACTTTATTTAAGAGGACGATATCCTCTGCGACGGAGAATAAATGATGTACGAAAAGCCGCCAACCAGCGTGCGCCACGTTAACAAGCCTGAAGACAATACATTGTCTCTCCTCAAGCGGGAAGCAAACGTTCGTTTCAGTTATTAATATTATTTTATTAATTTATTTTCATACAGGCTGGAAAAAGAAGGCGACGTCTCGTTCCTCCACTCCCCAAGGAAGAAACGGAAAACCAATATCGGTTGGGGTTTTCCGTTTTGGTCTAATCTCTAGTGGTATTTTCGGCTCTGTTGGTGTTTTTACCCTGTCTGATCTCCGGTGGACTTTCCCCCCGGTATGATCGCCTCTCAAAAAAAAAAAAAAAAAGATCAACTTGTAATAATAATACAGGAGAAAACCAACTTTTCATGGCATCCTGCTTTCTTCTGAAGCTCCCTGCAGTTTAGAAAACCCTGATTTGAAGCCGATCAATCACAGATGACCATGACAAAAAATCCAAACGAAGAGAAGAGCGAGAATCAGAAAAAGAGTTGGAACTGGAGGTTTCATGGACCTCCACCCATCAGAAGCCATCCAAACAAACTCATTTGCAAAAAAATCTCAAAATCGATTGACCGAGGACGAATTTCTCCACGATCATCTATCTCATCAACCCGACTGACTACAGTCAATGCCAAAGCTAAACAGAAACAAACCCAAACCAAAGCCATACATAACACCCAAATTGATGAAACTAATAATTCTAATCACGGAACCCCAAACCATTCCCTCTTCTCATATATAAGAAGATCAAGACAACAAACAATTTAACACCCTAAGTTATTCAAAATCTTTCTATAGAAACCTGAAGTGGGTTGAATCGAATCGTAGGGCTTCTTCTTCTTCTTCTCTGTTTTCTTATCTGATTTTCCAAATCAGGGAAACCAGCCCATGGCGTCTTTTGATTGTAGACCCACTTGGATTCACGGGAAAAAAATATTTTTACCCTCATAAGGGAGCTCCGTCCATGCCTTCTTTCACCTTCCTTACTTTGTCCGTACCCCAGTGCCACTTGTCCCGCACTCATTGGCGACTTTTCGTGCCTCATTTATTCCCCGTCGCAGCGGATATCGTCCCTCATTTAAGAGTGTCAACTTTTAGTTCATCACAGACTCCTATACACTCTTTCGTCATAGAACATTTGGTAAGTAGAACTGTTGAGGGTATAATGGTCATTTCAGCGAAAGACTTGTTATTCTGGTCGCCGAGTTATTTCATTTCCGAACTTCAACTGAAGTTCTTAACAGTAACGTAACGGTCAAATGTCTCTCATTCCCCTATATCATCAGGGCGCGCCAAGAAACGGCATTTAACGTCGTCATTTTCCCGTTAAGTCTATCATTCACCGTGTCCTTCACACGGACGTGCCACGTCATCAACCCTAGTTAACCTAACCTAAGTAGATCTAACCCGTGGCATCATTTCTCTTTTCCTTTATCTTTCTTTCAAGTACAGTCCTTTTTTTGTCGTTTTGCGTGACTATGCTTTTCACAATTTCGTGTGGCAGAAGGCAAACGACACGTGTTCCCTTTCGACCGGCGTCCCCGCAATCCAAGGGCCCAAAAACCAAGATTCTCCGGAGACAGTCCGATCATCGAACGGACGATCTTCTTTTGTACGACTCTCTAGAGTTCTCGTGTGGGACCCATATTATGACCTACGTGGCCACCATCAAGTCCATTAAAAAAAAAAAAAAAACGGATTCTAATCATCTCCTGTTTGACTGGAGAGATATTACGCCATTATCAATTGTTGTATAACACGATGTCTGACAAAGGAGCGTCCGTAAATATGCAGGCTTTAAAACAAAGTGTTTATTTACTAAAATACCCTTCGTGGGTACATCACTTTTCCCGGACCAAGTGTCTTTCATCTTTATGGTTCTTAATTGTTAGTGTTTTGATATCTTATAAAAGAAAAATGAAAGGTCTTACTGTTTCCGTAAAGGGAAATGATCTGCTACACCTAAAATAATAAATTCCTCCGTGTCTCTACATCACAGGTTGACACGTAATGCTTTTTCGAATATGCTCCCAAGAACAAATGTTCATTTCAACACTTTTGATACTGTAAACCCAATTTTTATGGTTTGGATCCTCTTAACCCTCATACACCACACCTTTTGTGTGTAAGAATACGACAAAGAGAAAATGACATATTTTAATAGATTATTAAATAATCTATTCTTTTTTTTTTTTAATTCTTTATACTGTAATTATTAAAGTTAGCTTTCCCACCTCACAAATAACGAAAAATTCCAACTGGGGCCAAATAAAAAATTATATTTTATAAATTTATATTTTATTTTCTGTACTTTGTTTTATTGTTCCTATGATTTCAAGGAAGTAGGTGAGGGCATAAATATATGCCTTTAATATAAAAGTGGCTCCTGCTACATTAAAATAATGAGTGTAATTATTTATTAGAATAAATAATTGTTTTAGTGAAATCAAGAGAAAATAATTCAATGAGAACAGCCGCAGGTGAAGCCTCTTTTACTACCGTCAGCTTTGAATAAACATGTTCATGGGTCCCAATAATCATTCTAATCGGTTGGTTCACAAGTCGAACCCATATAAGGTCGGTCTCATGGAATGATGTACTTATTCAATATTAATTCCTGTGATGTGATATGGTATGAGCGCTGTCACATCGATACGATATGTATTTCGATTGGTAGGATCTCTCCCTATCAATCCGGAAAAGATTATATACGAAAATCTGCTTTTTTTTCCTGATGTATTAGGATGGCGTTAGGGGGTAGACACATCAGTGCTGAAAAGTGATATGCACCCCCTAAAAAGTGAAACTCACTTTTAGGTACTGATACTCAACCCCCTGACGTCATCCTAATACATCAGGAAAAACAAATATCCGTACCTAATCCCAGCCCCAATCAATGCTAGATGTATAAGTGGCACACGTAGAGGTTCTTTTAAATTTAATGGGTCCCACTAATAGAGCGCTTACCTTCGGTATTGACCCTATTCAACCGGGATTTTGTGCACACAAAAGAGGTGTGCAAGGACCAGGGGTTCACACATCAGCACCGAAAAATGATTTACACTTTTTTTATGTACAGTGATTTACACTTTTTGGGGGTGCACTTACCATTTTTCGGTATTGATGTGTCCACCTCCTGTTCCATGTACACAACTTACACACCTCTTTTATGTGCAAAAAGTCTGGGGGGTAGGATTTGATTGAGTGCTTGTAACCATTAGATCGGAAAATGTCAAGTGGAAGATCAGAGTTCCCATATAGAAAAATAGAAGTTGGATGGTTAAGAATCTTAAGATCATTATCCAAAGTTAATAATTTTGGGAGCAAATTTTCTGTCCCATGGTGTCTTCACATCACAGGATATATATTGAATTTTGAACTTGGTGCCACTTAACGGTACCTTCTTTTTCATTTGAACACTTTTTTTATGGTTTTTTTAAACCCACCTATGTATGGTACACAGTAGGACATATAAATTTGGAGACAGAAGATTATTTCCCTAAAGTTTAAGTACATTTCATTGTATGGCAAGGTTGCACCTTGGGTCGGATTCAATCATCAATGGCTTCCAATTAGCCAATTGGGTGCAACATTGGTTAGGTTCAATTGCATCTGTTTTGGTAAGGATGTTTGGGGACAATTTTTTTATAACTAATGCAGAAAGTATGCCCCCCCTGGATTCTCTCCATAGTATAAAAGTTTAGATATTGTTCAGAAGATTTCAATGGTTGACATGTGGCAAAATAATAAACAATATTGAAAATATGCAATTGAGTTTGTTGAGTTTTTTTGGATAAGTGTTGACCACCAAATTCTTCTGTACTTTAACTGAACTTTAAAAATCTGGAGACAATCTCAAACGTCATATATAATAAACAAGGTTTATCATCAGCTCAAGCATTTAAGCATACTGCATAAACAAAAAAAAAAAACTTTCTTTTGTCTCTTTTGTGATTTTTTTTTTTAATTCATGCAGTACGGTTAAGTGCTTAAGCTGATAAAAAAAGAATTAACAGATCATCCAACAACCTAGTGCCATATAGCTGCAACCCCACCTTTCTAGAGAAGACGTCTCAGGTTTGAACCCAATCAGTAACACTTGTCCACGATCATGCATTCCTGCTGTCCCTCCCACCGTGTTGCGGGTCCACACCTAATACAGCCCTTGTAGAATTAGTTCAATAGGGAGGCTGGCTTTGGTTAGTTTTAGGGGTGGGGGATTTGGGTGGTTCGAATCCAAACCTCAACCCCTTATATAAGTGATATTGTTTTGGATTGGTGCTTTCGAGCGACATTATGATGGTGGATAAGGTTTTGTTTTTTGTTTATTTATTTTTGGTAAGAATGAATTAGGTAATTTACTATACGTAATTGAAATGTCTTGTAAGTGTCTTATGTCCAAATATGAGAGAGATATAAAAAGCCGCCCCCTTTAAAGAAGATTTATGGTGTTCATTTTACTTTTAACGACGATCCAAATAAGTGTTTGAACCTGAGGAGGGAAATCATTTCCATACCTTACATAGAGGATGGATTTTAGTATTGGAGAGTTTCTCAAAAAGAATTTGACAGTAAAAAAAACTGGAGGAATCAGGAGATCACTGAAACCTATCAATGAAAGAAGGAGAGAGATGAACCAATTGGAGAGAGTTAAGAAAAGAACTCACAGGGTTTATTTCTAAATCAAGAAGGTCCATAGAGAAAGAAAGGTTTAATGATAACCTAACATCCAAGGATGAAAGAAGAGTATCTACAATGAATCATCCTCTTGGGTGTAGTTGCGAAAGAGTCGAGGGTAAGATGACAATACACCAAGCATTAGGCTCCAATTAAAATGGATTGAATTCACCTCATGTGTTAGGAGAGGTACGAGTTTATTTACTTATAATATTTCAAAAACTACAGGTGGCAACTAAAGCCAAAGTTTTTTTGATTTCTATGATCCTTTTTTTTCTTCTTCTTTTGTTGCATCTTCTATGTCAACAATGATTTCTAGTCTTAGTATTATAGGCAAAAAAATACTCTTATATACACATACTATTAAAAAAATTAGGATACATTGTATATATCATCAAGCTCCCCTTCTTCATTTTCACATAAAAAGTCCCAAAATAAGGACATAATGAAAAACCAACACTTTAATTTTGGCTAGTATGCATCTCTATTTGGTGTATCACCTAACCTCTTAGTTGAGAGATAGCACATCAAAATTGTTTGTGTTCGCAGGAAATTAGCTGTACCGAGTAGGCCAAATAAATTTCAATTGTAAAAGTATAGAAACCATTTACTCAAAACATCATATTAGTAATCACATATATTTTATTTTAAACAGCTAATGAGGAAGAATAATCAAAATGATAGAATGATTGTACAATAATCCTTAGACAAGAGGTCTATGAGGATCCTATAAACAAGAAACAACTATAAAACTTGGCACTCCACAAAGGGGTGATTCTTTATATGCAGACTCTTTCCCTATGAACAACTTTGGCTAACTCATTAAAGAGGGAATTAGCAAACATCGACACCCAAATGGAAGAAAGATGATGAAGATGACCTAAATTCAAGAGACTATGATGATGATGCCTCACTTATTTCAATTTGGATCATTACTTAATGCACATAGTTGTAATATGATTGAGACTCTCCCTTTGATTTTTCAAGCTATACCTAGGGGAGTTTAAACCCTTAAGGGTGATGCTAAAGATACATTGTAGAACATTAATTAGTCTAGCAAGGAAAAAAAATTAATAATAAACAATATAAAAATATAATGCACTAATGCTGGAGAAACCTCAAAAGCCAACTTAACATAAGACAAACATTCATCATCAGGCACAATTTGAGTATGTGGTTGATACTATGGCCACCCAAAGTGAAGCTAGGTCTGGTGTTTTGAAGAAATATGGAAGATTGTAAGTGAAAGGAAGGCAATTTTGCTAATATGGTTGAGTGTATGACATAAGAAGATGAACTAATAAAAAAACGGACATCATAGACAAATTTGGGTCCGGCACTAACCAAATGAAATGGTTTTATTGCTGAGTTTTAAGATCTGCTAGTTGAAGTTAATTTGAGGATTGAAGATCAACATCAACATATATTAGTGAGTTTATTGAACCATTATTAATTATTAAACTTAGTAATATAATGAATGACTATGTTGACTGTTTTGTGTAGAATTATTATGAGATGTCTACATCTATTCAACTCCTAGTAGAAAATGCAAGTTACGTATCACAGAAGGATTTTAATCGGATAAGCCACTGACAAGGATGATGATGCAGATAAACCACTTCCAAGGATGATGATGTTAGAGTTAATGTTAAAGGCCGAAAAGGAAGATTGAGCAATTTTTGTGAACAAAGTTCATACAACCCATTAGATATGCTGAATGGTTGTCTAATAGTTCATTTAAAAATATATAATGGTAAAACTAAGTGAATGTATTGATTCTACAAACCTAAATTTAGCAACACATAAAGATGAGGTATCCTAAATATGAGATTTTTTAACTCATGGATGATCATTCAAATTACAGTTCATATCAATAGCCAAGGAAAATGGGGTTCATTCATGGCTATTATATCCATCATTTTAAAAGAATGTGAAGAGTGTATTTAGGACACCAACATTTGATCACCATGTTTTAACTTTGGCATATCCAATGTTGATAAATCATGGTGTAGAATAAAGAAAATGATACACGGAGACAATTAGAAATTTGTATTGGCCAACTTGTGCATACATCTACATTGATAGAGCTATCATTATTATTTTCAAATAATTTTTCACATAAGACCATAACCTTTATCTATATGCAATGCTATCAATGAAAGAAGGGAAGGAAATCACTGAAAGATTGTTAGGAATCCTAAAGATTTGAGAGATATAAATGTCTCAAAGATTACGTTAATAAGTTCACTTACAAAAGTAATTTTGTGATGTTACTTTCCACCCCATGATTCGTGCTTCTGTATATAATTTCCACTAGTGTGTTATTTTGTTGAGCTTGATGTTATATAATTTCCCCATGATTTTGCCACGACTCCG
>JAOXJP010231283.1:0-10654 GCA_025762735.1 Platanus orientalis | reverse complement strand
CTTTTTTCACCAGAACATCTGAAAATTCTGTAGATCTATGCTCTAGACCATTGATTCTTGTTTTCTCTTTAGATTTACACCTATTTTGTGAAACATTATTGATCTTAAACATTGTTTGGACTGATTTCCTTAATTGAATCATTTAGAACATGTGAAATCTAAGTTTTCTTCATGTGAATCTTGAAAAAAATTGGATGAAGTTGTGAATCCTTCAAGATCTATTCCATTTATGATAAATTTGAAAGAAAATCTTACCTTGCCTTTTGTTTGGGACACTAGAAATGATATTGGTTGATATATATGATTTGATTCATTAAAGTACATGTGAATTTTCTGTAGAAATATATTGAATTCATTGATTATATTGAACTCTACGCCTCATATGTGATTATGTGAACCATGTGGACCTTCAAAATCCTATTATAGGACTGAATCATTAACTCTATGTGAAACCTTAGTGAATCGTTGTGGCTCCGAACTTATGAATATCGGAATATACACTAACATTGAATCTAAGTGGAACATGTACCTATGAAATGATTGATTTATGGAAATGTGATGCTTATGATTGCTTTACACATTATATAAATATTTTGATTATTCAAACTATGAGGACCTTCAGACTTATTGATGTGAAACATTTTTGAACTTCAAACCTTTGACTCATTTTGGGTCCCGTCACAGGGCCAAGTATGACCATTGATTATGTGGGCCTTGACATTGGGCTAAGTGTGTCATTGATTATTTGGGCCTACTCACAAGGCTAAGTGTGAGAAAGTACTTCGGACATGCTCTTTGGCTCACGGATATTGGTCTTTCTCCTTGGAGTTATAAAAAGGACATTGGCCCTTCTCCTTGGAGATAAACAAAGACATTGGCTCTACTCGTGGGGTTGGATATGAAATCAGGATCCTACTCATAGGGTTAGACAAAGCATACGAATACTTTACATTAAACCTTTGGACATCGAACATTGGACCTTTTTGAACATTGAACTTTGAAATCCTTCGAACATCGAACCTTATGAATTCCAAACACTGTGAACATCAAAAAGTACTTTAGACATGCTCTTTGGCTCATGGATATTGGCCCTCCTCCTTAGGGTTATAACAAGGACATTGGTTATTCTCCTTGGGGATAAACAAGGACATTGGCTCTACTCGTGGGGTTTGGCAGGAGATCAGGACCTTACCCATGGGGTTGGCAAGAGCATACAGATACTTTACATTGGACTTTGGACTCTTTTGAAGATTGGACCTTGTAAACTCCGAACACTTTGAATCTTTGAACTCTAATATTGAACATCTAAACATCATGAACCATATGGATTCCAAATACTTTGAACATCGAACTCTGAACACTTCAAAATCATAGAACATTGGATCCCTCGAAACTAACATGTGTCATCGAATTTGTGATCTTTGACCTTTATATTGAATTATTATTCAAACTTAGATCATTGTATTAAACCATTGACTTCTATGTGACATGTGACTATTGATATTTCTATACTAGCATGATTGTGATTACTACTTCAATATTTGTTTAGCTTTGTATTAACCCTTAGACATGTTAGTATTCAGATGTGTACTTTACTTCAGATTATTTATAGTCTGTTAAATTTCTTACAGGTTGGGACTAACCCAACCATTTATTTTTCAGACTGATTATTGTTGCAGGTCTTCCATTCGAGGGACTTGTTATGGCATCCACAACTTTCTTTTGTCTTTCTCATCCTTACTTTAGACATATTTTGGGATTTTCCCCTTCTGTGTTAGGATCATATTTTCAGACTAGTAGATGTTCCCTTTTATATATTTGGGTGAGAGGGCCCCCTAGAGATATTTCTCTTTTAATCTGATATTATTAGACTACTATGATCCTTGTGGATTTTTAAATTATGCTTCTGCAGTTATTAAATTGTGACTATTGAATTAATGGACATAATGAAATTATCTAAGAACATTGTGGACTATATGAGATTTTGGGTTATTGGACTTTGGCTCATGGTTTAGACCAATGCTTTGATGTGAACTTTAGATTTATGTAGAGTAACAAATCTGAATCCGGGGCGATACGGATCCATATCCGAGTCCGGGTTCAGGGGCGTTATAGTCACACTATTAACACTTCTTCTTAAGCTTTTTGAGTCCATTTTAACCTACATATAAGCTAGTTGTCAGACCTGGCAAAGAAAGTGAAACAAGGATAAATAGTTTATGAATAAACTAAAGAATCCAATAACCAGAATTTTAATGACATCAATAACATTTATTAAAACTACAGGGGTTGAACAACAGAACTAAAGATTTGGGTTGTGTTGAAACTCAAGCGTTCTCCAATGGAACAATACCAGATATAAGAGGATCATCATATTGAGTTTCATACATTAGGTTGTAGAGGGTGTAAGTGAGAACTTATATTGATTTATTATTTGGGTTGGGTTGGGTTGGGTTGGGGGGGGGGGGAGGGGGATCTAAGATAAGTCCTGTAAGGCCCTAGGGTGTTGTATATTTCTAATATATATACACATTTATCGTTTTCTCTTTAACTTTTTTTAGAGATGAGAACAATAACACACCATGAAAAAAAGAAGAAGAAATCTACCTATTTTCCCAAAATGTTTAAAGCATCAATAACAATCAAATAAAGCGGAGTACAATCAGTGTTGGAAAGTAGAATAAATTTGGTATTCACCTAAAGAAAGGAGTTTGCAAACACAACAACAAATTCTTAACCTTGAAGTTGAAAGCAAAGAAACAAAAATTGAAAAAGCAAAAAAAGAAAAAAATATATTTGAAATGGAACTGAAAGTGGAGGAATCGAATTTTCCAGAGTAAGTCAAAAAAACACATACACCAGGATAGAAGCTAAGGAGTGGAAACTAATGGAACTGGGGATTATTGGAAACTTGTCAAAGACTTCCAGTTTTCACATGAAACGAATAAAAATGAATTTTAAGTAAGAAATGAATGAAATCTCCCACAAATAGCTAAGTCAAATATGCAACAAGGATTGTGTTTTTGCAGTAAATGTTGAGTAGAATCAAATCTAGCTGATAAAAACTAGCGTTTGCAAAAGCAAACTAGGGATTTAGCAAATTTCAAGAAGAATCAAACTCTAATGGATCTAGGACAAGCTAAGACAACGGATCAATATAGCACCCAGAACCAAAACCAAATATCTGCTAAATCATAGAGTTGAAAAAAATCATTAAAAAAAACCTAGAATTAGAAGAAGATGTCTTGCAACATCGCCGGTGAATAGTCGTCCCTTGATCTTGAGTGGTCTTCGGTGAAGGAGAATATGTCTTGCTACATCACCGGTGAATAGTCGTCCCTTGATCTTGAGTGGTCACCAGTGAAGGAGAAAATGTTGGAGTTTTTTGTCTCTTTGAGTCATCGAGTAGCGGAAGAGCAAACATGGGGAAAAACATAACCTAACCTGGGGTGTGGGAACCACAAAATTAACCCCAGCCCTTAAGAAACCTCTTAGGGATTTTTTGAAATAGGTGTCGTGTGGCACGCCCTGTCTTGCATTAGCCAAGGCTTTAAGTATTGCATAGGATCTTTTCCAAAGAAAGAACCTTCACCAAAACAAGAGAATGTTTAGCACCTCGTATAGAAATTCAAATATTTAAGAATTTGGGAGTGAAGCTTCCTTTTTTATATATAATAACAAGCATTAGTTCAATTTCATTCAACTGAAAAATCCTTTCTGTTACAAATATCCATTGCTAGAATTGAAGATATTTTATGAGTAAGCCTATCAATCGGGCCAGGCTGAGCCGAGCCAAGGTTTGCACAAACTCTGTCCGAAATGTTTTAATTGAATCCAAACTCAGCCTGAATAAAATTTCAAACCTAAAAATTGGGCCCACACTCAACACATTTTAAAACAATGGGTTTCGGGTTGAGTTCGGGTTGCTTGAGTTAAAACTCTTTTTTTAACTTTTGGCTGATTTTAGGCCCATAATTACCCCTAAATACCTATACACATTTTAAAACAATGGGTTTTGGGTTGAGTTCGGGTTGCTTGAGTTAAAACTCTTTTCTTAACTTTTGGCTGATTTTAGGCCCATAATTACCCCTAAATACCTATTATATGGGTTTTTTTAATAGTTGACACTTGAACAATATGATGATAGTAAATTTGTTACAAATATATGGATCCAAAAAGAATAAAACTAAAAAACAAAATAGACCTAATACCACCATATAAATAAAATTATTATTTGCCAACAAGTTTGGGCTGGGCCTTAGGTTGAACTTGAGTATGCCCAAACTCGGTCAGAACAAAACTTCGGGCCTAAAAGTTGGGCCCAAACTCAACCTAACTTGGAATTAGGTTGGCTTAGCCTGATTATTTTTTAGGCTTTTTGAATGACAACTTTTGGAGACTTTGACCGATTTTAATGATTTTTAAACAAAAGGAGAATAAAAAAATAGTTTTAAGAAATGCCTAATGCTATAACCACTCTTTACTTTTAGAGAGTGGTGGTTGTAGCAATCTATATATTTTGTTTCAAAATACATAACTTGATGTAAAGCACTTCTTAGTAATTTTCACTGTTTTTACTCTCTACTTTAGAGAAAAAGCTATTTTAAAGAACGGGTTGCGAATGCTCTTATCTATGAGGTAACATTATGTCATTCCATTCTCCGAGAAATATGTTATCTTCCTATTATTGTTGTCAGATCATGGGACCGAAGAGACATGGTCAAGTATGAGGGTTTGGTTTCGGTGTGAGTCCTACTAGTGTATTTGGGTCATCCTCGACTGCACATGATAAAGAGGTTAATGATTTAAAAGAATGAGGTAAAACAAATAAAAGAGACTTATGCAAATAAAATACGGGAATATCAAGAGAGATCCAACCCGAAGGAGGGAAATAGAACAACTCTATACACAGATGGTTGAGATGAAATGGGTACTTGAATCATGTATAACAATCATTTGTATTATTTTTTTATAATTAGCTTTTAGAATTTTTAATTGATATTATTAAGTACACTAATAAAATAAAAAAAATTTTGACAGTGCAACATTGAGATTGATGGCTTATCTTGCATGCGGAGGATCCCAGGACTTCCATTCGACTTATTTCATTTTGTTTTTGAGACATTGTATTATTATTTTTATGAATACTTTGTTTGTATTTTGATACATTATATGACATATTGTTATTTTTTTTATGCATGTTTTAGGTTTTTTTTTTTTTTTTGTTAAATGTATATTTGTTTTTACTTTTTCATTTTTATAAACTGTGGACTATCAGGTAATATACAAAGTGACTTGGTTTATATGGAATCCTGTCACTTTTTCAAACAAAATTATATATATATATATATATATATATATATATATCCTGGCTGCCACTAATAAATAAGTAGGATTATTAGAGGCAACCACACGGCCGCCACTAATAATCCTGTTTTAATATTAATGTTTTACACCACTATTAGTGGCGGCCACATGACCGCCACTAATAAGTTAATTTATTTGTGATGATTTTTAAAAACGCCACTAAAAGAATCAGTAACACTACTTTCAGTGGTGGGGGCTTGGCCGCCACTTGTAGTGGCTGTTTGTTCTTGGAATGTGTGAAAAAAGAATGATTGTGCTCTATAGGCATGTCATTGATTGACACATGATGTGTTTTTGAATTTGGTCTCCTTTTGGACACCTACATTTACGACTAACACTTTTTTGAACATATTTAACCCCATACGTGCCATTGATTGACACATGATGTGTTTTTGAATTTGGTCCTTTTTTGGTCACCTGTTTTTTCAATTGAACACTTTCTTGAACATTTTTAATCCCAACACAACACGTGTCAACATGAAATTCACCATATACACTTAATCTTGGACGATGATGCTGCTAACATTATTAAATGACTTGAAAATAATATTTCATGACCTTGGATTAATATGGATTTTAGTACTGTACCACTCTGCAGAGAGAACCACACATCACATATTGCGAAAATTCGAAAATGCTGCCAAGGGGATTCCACCCGGCCTGAAATCCTCTAAGCCACCCCCCTTGTGAGCCACTCAATGGCCACACAAGGGGGGATCAACTCAATTTTAAGATGTCACATCACCTCCAAAGGCACGTGAACATTGAGGATCAAAAGAAACTACTTCTTTTTTTTTTTTTTTTTTTTCTGGGTAAATAAGAAACTACTGGTTCCATCCTCCCTTTTTTGAAAGTTTTTATTAGTTTTTTATAAAGTTTATCCTGTATACCAAAAATAAAAAAGAAGAAAAAGAAGTGAGAGGACTTAGGTTGAAAAAAATAGATATAATAGGCACATGACTGACCGCGAGCACTTTACACGAATCATGGGCGCGTTCGGACCGTCACATATAGCCGTTGCACTGGTTTGTGTATTTGCATCGACATACGCCTTCATTTTCAAAATTTTCGACCGTTAGAATCGTAATCGTTAATCGTAACCAAGAAAAGTTCTAAAAAAGCTAACCGTTTTTGGACTCTGTTTTCCCCCATTTTTTTATTTTCGTTTCTCTCTCTGCAAATCATCTTAAGGATTTCTGGGCGAGAAACTACTGAACCCATTTGAATCCACCAATGACCGCCAACTACGGTTACACCGCCATGATAGACGAGGTATACGAGTTCTCTGCGCCTCGGTACTATGACTTCATTACTGGCGAATCGGAGGAGGAGATGAAAAGAGCAGAGCTCTGGTTCGAGACCGCAATCAGCTATGCTCCTTCGCGTATGTTTTCTTTTCTTGTTCTTCTTGTTAGAGTGGATGGAAGCTTTGTTCCTCGTATACTACTTGGATCTTCATTTTGGGGGTAATGTCCTAGGGTTTCAGATTTCTCGAAAATGGTGTGGGTATCTGTTGACAAGATATGAGGTGTTCGTTTTGTTTATAGTTTCCAAACATCAGGATTGAAAATTTATTTTTTTTGTTTCGCAATTTCTATCTCTTCTAGTTTCAATAATGGAATTAGGGTTTAATCGTTCTGGATCTATAAATGCAGCCTTCATGCCAAGAATCAAGACGGCTAGATCTGTTCAAATTGAAAGCCTCTGCGATTTCAGCGATGCAGAACATCTGGAAAAAGTAATTCTTAAAATCAACTTCTCTCCTGTAAAATTGGATCAGCTGGTGTTGAAGTTTCTGATTAATTTCTCTCCAGAGAGATGAGTGAGTGAACATTTGGTTGCTTTATCTTTGTGGTTGCAGGCCTCAGGATCATTAGACACCAAAACTACTGACATCATTGAAGAAGCAACTTCGGCGGCAGAAGCAGAAGACAATACTAATACTACAAGGTGTAGATCCGGGATTTTTGGTTGGGAAGGTTGGGGTTGGGGTGATAGGGGAAGAGCACCCACACCATCTGTACTTTGTTTTTCCTCGCTTGGTCTTATTACCGATGAAAATTTAAAAATTGTCTCTCACTTGTCCAGGCTTAAGTCGGAGCTATCCATTGCAGAAACCACAAAAGAAGATCATAAGCATCAGGAAGATCAAGAGAACAGAACAACTCCCAGTGAAGAGGTATGCTAAGTCATAAATTAAGTTTTTTTTTTTTTTTTTTAAGAAACACAACACCCCTTTCAATTTTCATTTTTTAGATTTTTTTTAATGAATTACTACCTTCACCAGGTCTCTGTTACTAAGAAGCTTTCTGAAGATAAGGATGGTGTATGCACTCAAGAGAAAGGAAGGTTTGTTCAATGTCCTTACCAACGATGATCATCCTAGAGTAGTACTTTAGAGGATTCGAATTATCGAATAATGTAATTATAATCTTATCATTGACTGGCTGATTGGTTTCAGTATTTTGACGGGTAGGAACTCCTCAATTGTGGAGACCGGAAAAGCGAGTGAGGAGACTACTTCCTCTGTGGTCTCTGTTATTCCAGGTAGGTGTTATAATGGAGATGCAGTTTTTACCTATTTTCACTCTACGGTTCTCTTTTAATGTTTTGATGAAATCACATTTCTCAACTTCCCTTGTTTAGTTACAGATACAGAAACTTGTACGCCCAGACCACGGATGATTTCTAGTAAAGAAGAGCCAATCCCGACCAATTCAAAGAAGAACCTGACTGCTAAAAAGATAGCCAGTTTAGTTAGGAACCCTTCTGCTCTAAAACCAAAAAATCAATCCAAGGCATCACAAGCAAAAAGTGTAAAACCATTGAGTCCTAGAAGGTTGGTATCCCACTACATTCTATCTTTGTTAGGTCTACTTCCAAATGCTACAAGACCAGCTATATTCTTATCTATTGCACTGCATATTCCAAACTTTGCAGAGTGACTACTACCAAGAACAGAGTTGCAGCTCCAGATTTTTCTCAAGAAAACCAAGCAATTAAGAAACAAAAGCTGGAAGGGGGAAGATCTCGACAGGTTTTTGTTGCAACTGTTTCTTTTTCTCACTAAATGTCATTGTTTTAAGGGTCTTGATGGATTTCATTTTTCATTTTCAAAATCCCAGATTCTTAATATGAAAAACCAGATTTTGCCCCACAAGTCAAGACTACCCTTAACTGGTGGTGGTACCCCGAATCCAAAAAATCACAAAGAGGACAGAAAGGTTTGCATTCTAGCCCAACACTTTTAGAGAGGACTGTAAACTTAAGTTGTTGTGAAACAAGACATTGGCTTGGATGGGGTTTACTGACTTGATTAAACATGTTCCTATGAAGGTTTATGTTCGGGAACCAGCTGCTCCATTTGTTTCAATGGCAGAAATGGTGAAGAGATTTCAGACCAAGACAAGAGAGATAGAGCTACCACATAGAAACTTCTCCCTCTCACATGTAAACAACGGAGCCCATTGTTTGGTTTCCTTTCATTTCCTTTTCTTGTAACCCTATGGTTTAATTCCTTCCCTTCCATCTACAAAGTATCATGTTCATACAAATGTGAAGAAAAAATGAATTGTTTCTTTATGTTTCAGGACAGTGCCACTTCAATTACCCAAAGGAAGCCAAAGCTTACTTTGACAAGGCCCAAGGAACCTGAATTTGAAACAGCCCATTGTGTCCATTCAGTGAGGGTGATGAGCACAACTTGAGAAATAAATGATAGCAAATATCTCAAAGTTTGAAACCAGACCAGTAAACAAGGTGTGTTTCTTTGCTCCAATGTATATCAATGGGGTTTTTTTATTATAAATACATCCTTTTTTTTCCAGTTCTCTTTTTAAGTAGCTAGCATATGTTGGTTCTTTTTGTCCATTTAAAATCATCGAAGCCCTGACATTGCTTGCATTGCTGAGAAGCATCCCCCAACAACCAAAATTTCAGGTAAAGAGGTGTCTTTGGGATGGATGATGGTCAGAAGGAAACAACACTCCTAACTATATACTAAAAGAGTTTCAAAATTTTCAGGAATTTAATTTGAAGACTATGGAAGGGTAAACCAGCATGCTGAAACATCGACAATTATATCCTCAACTGAATCATGTGGTCAAGTAATACCCTTTGCTCCACATAATTATTTACTCTTAGCAATGTAGCATCCTTCAGTTATATAGGGAAAAATTGGTCTACTTGTGTAACAGAATCAAGGGAAACCACATAATAAGCTAACAGAATCTTGTACTCCTTGTCTTGAAACATCTCTAAGAATACGTCTACCTAAGTAAGTAGTCTCGATTTTTTTAAGATTTTGATGCTTTATTGAGATAGAGAATTCTAATATTCAATAATGAAACTGTAGATTGCTGTTAACCTATTAATATTGTTCTTACAGGGTTAAGAGCTCCAAGTCGTTAGAGCAAGAACTTAAAAGGGTGCCCAAATTCTAGGCAAGGCCACTAAACGAAAAGATCAGATTTTTCTTTTATGATTTCTAATACATGTTCTTTGTGTGCATAATTTTCTTTATTTAATACTTTACCATTTGTACAGATATTTGAGAGTAAAGGGGACATATGAATGTTCTGTAATGCAAAACGCAATGTTTCAAAACCTCAAGAATTCCATTTTGCATCAAATGAAAGATTCCTCCTCCACCTACTGTTACTAACCTTTTCAACAAGGTAGGTACTGGCATGTAAAAGACTTTCATTCGAGTGCCACTAAAACTACGGTTTATACAGTTTTTTCATTTTATTCTTTCTTATATTTTTCCAGCTTTCTTTGAATTTGGAACCTCGCCATGACCATCAAATCACCTTTCAAATATATGTACCACTTTAGGAACAGGGAGTGGACAAAGAGAGGAAGTTTGTGTTGAAATATATTAAGTCTATTAACTCTAACCTTTCCTACAACCGTAGGGTGTTGGGACAGATGGTTTATTGCTTTATTTAAGATGGTGTAGGTTTTAGGACTCGAATTCAAATCTCCCTGTGGACGCAATTATTCTCCTGGCTTCTATGGTCGCCTAGCTCCCTGCATTCATTGTCCAGGAGTGTTCGTCCTGAGGGACTATTGAAATATATTAACTCTAATCTCCCCTACAACATTAGGGTTTTAGAAGAGACGGTTAATGGCTTTATTTTAGAGTTTATGCTGAAAGTTTTACAGAAACAGTGGGCGGAGGAGAGGAGAGAGCTAGGATCCCCAAGGCTATACCATATCCTTACCATTGACTATCCACGGGTAATATATATATATATATATATATATATATATATATATATATATA
>JAOXJP010231282.1:0-10654 GCA_025762735.1 Platanus orientalis | reverse complement strand
TTGAATGGGAATGTTAGGTATTGTTTATGAATTATTTGCAGGATTATGGTTTATGAGTTATGGGATTTTATACAGATTGGACTTATGAAAATGTAATTGATTATGTGATTATTGGAAAATAATCGATATATTATTCCGCTGCGTATGAATGAAAAGAAAACAGAATTTATACAAGTTATGAATGAATGAAAAGTGAAGTGATGTGTTAATGTCACGTGCCAAAATTCATGGCCCCATTAGTATGGGTTTCAGGGCGTAACACTTATGTTTGAGAGAGGAAAGAAAAACTAGTCTGGCTACAACAAGAAGGAATAACTAGTCTGGCTACAACAAGAAGGAATAAAGAGGATTATATTTTAGCCTTAAATCTCGTGAAAAACTCATATGATAAATTCAAAGTTGCTGAAAAATTCATAATTTGTGGCCTCATTTTTACAAAAGAAATAAAAGAGAATAAAGTGATAGTGGAGAGTGATGCAGCTTACCTCATTAATTTCTTAAATGATCCTTTAAAACTATGGGCATGAGAATCCATAAATTCTTGCTATCATGCAAAGATATTACTTTCTTTAGTAATCATGTAACTTTTAACCATATTTGTAGAGAACCCAACACTAAGGCAAATAAACTAGCGAAGGAAGTGATAAGGAGGAGTGTTCCAAGTTTTGTAGGGATCTTTGATCCTCTTTCTTAGTCAATGAATTTTTTCATTCACAAAACAAAAATAATAAATAGGATGATTTTGAATGACATTGGAATGGCCTTTTTTTTTTAATTGAACTGCATTTAATGTATTTATGTTAAACTAAATTACAAGACTTTGACACTTATCCCCAACAATTACTAACACTTTCTGGTTTGCAGACTTCCAACTGATCTTGGCTTATTTAGTATCCTAAGATTGAATTGAATTGGAGTGACCTCCTTTCATGTTAAGGTTGGTTGCTTACCTTGGCCATAAACCTTCTTGGCTTAACCTGTATTGGTCATATGGAGAAAATATCTTGGTTTACAAGTATCTGTGCTTGGTGTTTACACAAAAAAAAAAAAAAAAATTCACAATGGAAGCAAACCCCTACCCATGATTGAATCAAAATGACTCGAGACTAATGTAGGCAGTAAACCCAAAATTGACATTTTTATATGGAAACATCTAGGGAAAGCAACTGAAGTAGTTTTAGACACCTTAAGCACCCATAAATTTATTGAAGAAGCCTAAAGTATGCACAACTTGTTCAGTTCATATCGGTCATCAAATTGGGAAATCCTACACTACATAAGAAATGATTTGCAGTCAGTCCCTTATGTCTCATCAAATCATTACAAAATAGTAGCAAAGTTAGGACCAGATAAGAGCAACAATCAAGTCTTACAAGGTTATGGAGTCATTCTCAATCGCTAGTCTACCATCAAGTTGGAGTGGATGACGAGCTTGCAGTCACATCAACAAATCTTTTAGATGAAAGGAGCTAAAAATCAGCAAGGCACCTCAACTAATGGAAATAAATTAATTGGTGACTTGGAGTCCAATAAGGAGTCAAAGTTAGTCACCATCCCTTTGATAAATACCCCTGTTTTCACACGTTGAGGGTACTCTTCATTCAATCTCTTCTTCAAGCTTGTGAGCTCTCGATACCTCCTAAGCACTCTGCATGTTTCAACAACCAGCAAGCATCTTCTCTCTAAGCTTTCAAGCCTCCACAGTCAGGTCTCTCCACTCCATTGACGGCATCAAGTTCCTACACCTCTACACCATTTAAAGGAAGATATCAAAGGCTCAAGGACAAGAATCATGACCATGGTTTGGTGAGTTTTAAGCATGTTCGTAATCTGTTTTGGTTTAAAATCTTGAAATGTAATCTTAGCTCATAAGTCCAGCCAATATATTTTAATGGAAAGTCATATTCTCATATCTTCTTATTCTTATGTTATATGTAAGATTTTATATGTTTACAAGTCATGTAACAAGGGTTTTAATAAGAGATTTTCTGCCTCATTCGAAAGTAGTAGTAACTAACAAGCTTTCTAAGGAAAGCTTGGGTGAATGTTCCCCAAATTAAATAATAAACCATCCCTAAACAGCTGGGTAATTTAAATTTCATGATTTTAGTAACACAATGAAATCTGGTGGGATCTCACTTTCCTTTCATCTTCAACCTTGTTCCATTACACTAATGGGTATCTTGTCTCTCCCAAGCTTCCCAACAACAAACTTGAAACTTTGGTGGTGATGTGGAACTTTCCACAAGCTTGCACTATTGTACCTACAATGGGACCATGAACATAGGCTGAGATGGTAGGCTTAAAGCCCCAAATTTCTAGCCACATGGCTGCTAATACACGCTCCCTTGTAGGAGGATTGGCCTTGTCTTTATAGCTACCCGCAACTAAGCAGAACCGCCCCCTCGTAGGAGGATCCACCTTGTCTCCTACAATCTCTGTATTAGCCTTTCCAATGTCCTTCGGGTCCGGACCAACTACTATCAGTGGGCTAATATTCATTGGAGCATGAAACCCACCTTCTCCTTGAAACAAATCATCTTAAATAACGGGAGATACTGCACATATTACCTTAAGGACATAACACTAAAAAGGAACCTTCCCCAAATGTAAAATGGGTGCATGGTTAAACATGGGCTAAATGCTCAGAAAATTTCGCTCTCGAGTTGTGCAAAAAATTCCTAAAATGAACCATTTGCGATTGAAAAAGAGCATTTGTGAATGAGCACTGTCGATTGCCGAGACTGATTCATAAGTGAAAAAGAGTAGTCACGACTGAACACTATTAGACACCGAGATCCACCCATGACTAAAGAACTATAGTGTGGGTTCCTGCTTATATAGTCACGACTAAATAGTAGTCACCAGCAAAGAACATCTCAAGAACAAAAATAGCACTAAAACAGAATAGCAAAAGGCCTAAATTAACAAATAAAAATAAAAATAAAACTTTTTGACCCAAACATGTTTGGGTTTTGCCTTCTTTAACTATTACAACTCCTTTTTTCCTTTTTAGGTTCATCAATTCAATTTTAGGAAATAACTCCTTCCTTCTTTTTCTCTTTTCATATTCCTTTTTTTTATAGGCTAGGAGTTCTTGTTGAGCTTTCCAGTCATTAGCTCTTTTTCTACGTTCGAACTCAAGGTGTCTCAATAAGCCATAGTAATAACATGTGACCAGAGAACTCCTAGAAGTTGAAGCTTTAGGTTGTACTCTTCTTAAGTTAGCATTACTCCTGTTAAAGAGCTTCCATTTAACATAGGAAGTGGTTTGTTTAGAAGTCTAAGCTTCTAAGATTACCTTTCCTTTTCTACATATGTTAGAGCCTTCTAAACATATGCAATCTTGGGTTGTGCATTTGAGATCACCTTAACATTCTCTTTACCTTTCACAAAGGTTATTTTTGCACATTTCACATACATAAGAGTGTTGGGCCATGAATCCTCAGATTCATATCCAAGCCCTCTCCTATTTCCACTTTCTTTGCCAATGGTGAGCATTCTTTCGAATTTCTCATTACCTTGGGCAGATGATTAAGCAATTTTCTCTTATGTTCCTCTAAATTTTTTACATGTTTTTCTAACTTAATAGATATTATTATTAGCTTAGCATAAGTTTTAGAAAATTTCTTCTTGTCTTTTTTTTCCTTGCTTTATACTAAATTTTGTTCATTTAACTTCATTTCCAAGGCAATGATTTTGTCTTTTAGTTACTCATTTTCTTTTAACAAGTTGGTGTCTTCCTTAGCTATTTGTTGATTTTCCAATTTTTCTAAAAGTTCATTATTTTCCTTTTTGAGTTTAGAAATTTTTTTCTTCTAATTCTTCACTCTCTAGATAAAGCTCATTGAAAGCTTCTTAAAGATCTTCATTAACTTCATCTTTACTTTCCCCTTCACTACATGAGTCATCAATAGGTAACTCAGTGAAGGCCACAAAAGCATTTACTTCAGGTGAAGATTCATCATCACTACTCAATGGCTCCTCATCCAACTTATCTGAGTCCTCATCCCAAGTGGCTGCTATAACCTTTTTCTTGGCCATCTTTTTCTTCTTGTTTGCACAATCAGTTGCAAAATGACCATGCTCTTTGCATTCATAGTGAAGAGGTTTCCTTGGGAGATTCTCTTCTTCTAAAATTTCCATTGGTCTTTTTGGGATATAACTTCTTTCTAAAGTCCTTTGCATTTTTGTGAAAATGCCTTTTTAAAGTTCTTAGTCACATATGCGAATTCCTTATTGAAATCCTCATTAAGGCTAGAATGCTTTTTTTTTACTAATAGGTTTGAATTTGAGTTCAAAAGTTTGAATTGAGTATATTAGTTCTTCCACTTTTATTGTATCGATATCCTTACTTTCTTCTATGGCTGTACTTTAGGGTAAAACTTTTCAGGTAAGGATCTAAGTATTTTTCTAACAATCTTAGAATCAGACACCGTCTCTCCAAGGCCCCTTATAGAGTTAACTATATCTTTGAGCTTTGTGTGGAAGTCAATGAACTATTCATCTTCTTCCATCCTAAGTGTTAAAGTTTTAGGTGAGCATTTGAAGCTTAGATAGCTTTACAATGCTCATACCTTCATGGGTAATTAACCTCAAGAAGTTTCCATGCTTCATGGGAAGATTCTACATTACAAATTCTCCTGAATTCATCTCCATTTATGGCACACACAATTCCATTATGTTTTTTATAGTTTACACCCAATGCATTTTTTCAGCCATATCCTAGTCTTTTTCCTCCTTTATTGGTTTGGTCCAACCATATACCATGGATTTCCAAATGGTCAAGTCCATTGCCTTAAGAAAAGTGCTCATACAATCCTTCCAATAGGCATGTTCATTCTATTGAAAAACGGTGGCCTAGAAGTGGAATATCCTTCATCCTTGGAGGCTAGAGGAATGCTCTAGGATCTAAGCTCAGGATGTTAAGCCCTTTTTAGAGCAACCTGCTTTGATACCAATTGAAAATTTAAGTTTCACTTAGAGTTAATCCTAGAGGGGGTGAATGTGATTATTCCAAATTTTCTTTTCAACATATTTTTGCTTTGATTTACTTAAGTTTAATTCAATTAAGCAACAGATTATTAAATCAAATTATCTTAAGTAAATCAACAATAAGGACTACAAATAGATCATTCATATGTGTAACATATATATTCTATGAATTCTATCATAGACCACTATACTATGTAGTTTTAGAAAACTGTGAACGATAGTAGAGCGGGAGATGTGTTGATAGATTCCCTAATGGCTTTTTCTTTTATGTCTTAGATTTATTAACAGTGCGATGGATTGATTTTAGTCAATTTAAATATTTGAAAATTACAACAATAAATACAATCAAGCTAAGTAGTCACAACACATCACACAATGCATAAACGATTTATAATGGTTTGGCACTCCGGGCTTACGTCCACTCCCAAACTGCTCCTTACAAAGCCTATTAACTTTTATTAATAGTTTTATGAACTATTACAAGGAAAATTAATAATAAACCTTAATAAACTCATAATTCCTATGATTGAGCAATTTCCTTGTAAGTACCTCATGTTCAGTGGCTTCAGTGAACGTGTTTTACACCTTTGGTGTCTCCAGCGAAGGTAGTAGGCTCTTCCAATGTCTCCAATGGAAGATATCAAGAGTTCTTGATGTCTCCAGTGAAAAGTATGAAGATGATGTAGATACTTATCTTCACATTCAATTCCTCTTTAGCAGGCTGATTTTACTATGTGAACTGCACTTCTTCTCCATCAAAGGTAGTTGGCTTTTTTGATGTCTTCGACGGACGACATCAAGTGCCCTCAGTGTCTCTAGTGGAAGCTCAAATAGTGTAAAGTTTGAAGATGAGGAAGATACTTATATTCACATTTAATGTCTCTTTAGCAGTCTGATTTTATTATGTGAACCGCACTTCCTCTCAATTGAGAGATTTAGATTGATGTAGAGTTCTTTTGAAGCTTTCTATCTCATAGAGCATTTGGGTTTTTCTAAGTTTAGGAACCCTAAACAATTCAATCCCTTGTGGCTATTGCAAGTAGTGGATCCTAGAATGAACATAGAATAAATCTCATAGAGATTTAACTATGCAGGCTCAGAAATTTCCCATAACTTCATAAAAGCTTCGCATGAATTAGGTTTTCTCTATTCAAATAATCTCTTAGCCTTTAGAAGTCTTAGGTATTTATAGATGGATGAAAATTGTGTGGCTCATCCATCTAAAATGGTAAAACGATGCAAGTTGGTCCCATTTTTTAGGGAATTATTTTCTCCAATTTTGGTGCTTTGGATGGGTCCAGTCATAATTAGATTAATCCGGTAATGTACTGCCTATTCTTTTAAGCACACTCGAGGCCTTCTGGATCGATCCACTAAGTACTGGATCAGTCCAGGTCTTTACTAAAGTACCTCTATAGACACTCACAAACTCCCAAAATCGGTCTGCCATATATTGTATCGGCCCGACTCCCCTGTTTTTGCATTTTTGACTTATGTGAATTCCAATTTAGTTCATGGGGGTTCCATACTCTGCCAAGCATTCCTTTAAGTTTTAGAAAGGTTTATCTAACCATCCTATGTACATAAATTAGGTCCAAGTTAGATTTAACCCGTTTACTTACCAACCTTCATTAACTTTACCTTTAATTTCCACTGTTGGTACCTTAAATGCCTTGATTCACAATTGATACTTTCTCTAGATCTTCTAAGTGATGATATTGATGTCTCTTGAGTTGGTTATGGTTCTTTCCGACTTGAGTTATTCATTTGAAAGCACAATTTTGGATTCTTAACCCACTTGACTCAACCATACGTACATAACTCATGCTCTAGTAATATACAACTTCTAAGCTAAGTACAAGTCCATCTAAGTATATACACATTGGTATGGAATTGACAATACACAAATCTCAACACTCACTTGTCAAGTTCCTAAAATCCTTTTAGGATGAGGCAATGAGCACTGCAATCCACTTGATTAATTTATCTCCTTTAGATTCTTTAAATGGATATGTTATAGAATGAGTGTGGACGAAGAAAGATGTCTCTTATGGATACTTGAAGGTGTTTAGTTGTAGGGCGTTTATGCATATAACTAAGGATGAGTGGTTCAAGTTTGATGATAAATCAAATTAGTGCATCTTCATACAATATGGAAATGAATAGTTTAGATACAAATTATGGTATCCAATAAGAAAAAACACTAATAAGAAGTTGAGATATAGTCTTTCTTGAAGAACAAAATATGAAGATTGTAAGAAGGTTGGAAAGCCATAACCTGTTGTTGATGACTTTGTTGATATGGATCCAATCATTCCTCTAGTAGTACATAATGATGGAGGAGAAATGTAGGATGACCATGATGATATGATTCATGAAAATAATGTCCCTATATGTGATGTAGAATAAGGGGGAGTAGCCCCCTCAAGAGCCACAAACTAAACATTATATGAGAAGGTCTACTAGGGAATGCCAACCATAAAAGAAATATTCACCTTATAAGTATATTTTGCTTACAAACAGGGGGGGAAACAAAAAAATTATTTAGAACCCTCAACAAATGAATATAAGGATGAGTGGTTAAAAGTAATGCCAGAGGAGATGGATTCTATATATAATAACTACACTTATGATTTAGTGAGACTACTAAAATAGATAAAGGCTCTTAAGAACAAATGAGTCTTTAGATTGAAAATTGAAGAGACTAGCTCACAACCAAGATATAAAGCAAGATTGGTTGTGAAGGGATTTAGTTAGAAAAATGATATTGATTTTGAAGAGATACTTTCTTCCATTTTGAAAATATCATCAATATGTGTCACATTGGGTTTTGGATGCAAGTATGAACATTGAGATTGAGTAACTCAATGTCAAGACTACTTTTCTTCATAGTGATTTGGAGAAAGAAATTTATATGGAACAACCATAAGGATTTAAAGTCAAAGGAAAAGAGTACCTGGTTTGTAAGCTGAAGAAAAGCTTATATAGGTTGAAGCAAGACCTAAGACTGTGAAACATGAAATTTAATTCATTTATGATGGATCATAGGTACAAGAATATAGTTTCAGATCATTGTGTGTTTACTAAATATTTTTCTGACGGTGACTTTATTATCTTATTGTTTTTATGTTGATGACATGTTGATTCTTGGACAAGACACTTGAAAGATTGACAAGTTAAAGAATAAGTGAACAACTTTTTTGTAATGAAAGAGTTAGTTCCAACAAAACAAATTTTAGGCATAAATATTTCTTGTGAATGGAAAGCAAGGAAACTATAACTATCATAAGAAAGGTATATTAAAAATGTCCTTTAAAGATTTAACATGAATAAGGCAAAGCCCATAAGCTCTTCACTTGGTATTCACTTCAAGTTATGTTCTAAAGAAAGTCCATTAAGTAAAGAAGAGAAACAGAAAATGGATAAGGTGTCTTATGCATTAGTTGTTAGAAGCTTAATGAATGATATGGATTGTAGTTTATACGAAGCTAGACTTAACACATACAGTTGCTGTAGTAAACAGATTTGTTGCCAATCTTCGCAAAGAGCATTGGACAATAGAAAAGTAGATTTTTAGGTACTTCAAAGGATCATCAGAAATTATGTTTATGCTTTGGTGGTGGTAAACCTATTTTAGAAGGTTATAAAGATACATATAGGCTGGAGACATTAACTCTAGAAAGTCTACATCAGGATATCTATTTACTTTTGTAAGAGGAACAATGTTATGATAGTCTAAGTTACAGAAGTGTGTGACTTTGTCCACTATAGAGGCTGAGTACATTACTGTTACAGAAGCTTGTAAGGAGATGTTGTGGATGAAGGTTTTCTTTCAAGAACTGGGTTTGAAATAGAGCAAACATGTTATTCACCGTGACACTCAAAGTTCTATCCAACTCACTAAGAACCCAAGCTTTCATTCCAAAGCCAAACACATAGATGTGAGGTACCATTGGATACAATATGTTTTAAAAAACAAGTTATTATTGGAGAAGATTCACAATAACAAGCATGACTCTAATATGATGACAAAAGCCTTACCGCAGGTAAAGCTTGAGGTGTGTTGTAGCATTGTAGGCATGGGTAGGGTGGAATTTTCCTCATGAGTCGAGAGAAGGAAAATTGTTATGCGTCCCTCCTCATGGGAGTTAGGACCCACAACCGAAAGGGACAAAAGAGTCATTGACTCTTGTTAAAGGAAAAAAAAAAACAAGGTTTTTCTTCTCTTGCGTGGATACTAGGTTGAGATTTTTTCTTGGAAAGAATAGAAGAATACGAAGGTGTAAAGATTGGTGTTTTTTCAAGGGATTGTGAGCTTCCATAAATCCAAGACATTCTCTTCAAAGCTTCTTAGTTTATTGTGTTCCTTCATATTAGTGAGATTCAACCTTATAACCATTTTAAAAATCTTGGTGTATTGTGCTCTTTGCACTGGAGATAAAATTGGTGTATCATGTGGCTCTTCTCACCGAAAATAAAATTGGTGAATCATGTGGCCCTTTGTACTGGGGATTAAATGGTGTAATTGTTATCTATATTGGCTTATATATTTGTTTTATATGTTCAATTCAGTTATATGCACATATTTTGTTATATTTAGACCATCTATATGTTTATGTTTTTTTATGTTTTTAGTTCAGTATATGTTCTATATGTAATTGTTCAGTTCTGTAATTGTTAAAAGTATGTAACTATCTGTTTTGTTTTAATTTGTGCAAAATTTTTCATTCATTATTCCTTAGTTTATTGTTACTCGTTGAGTTTGTCAAGTTCACCCTAAATTTGGCACCACATATGATGAGGAGATAATTGCATAACAGTGTTGGCAGGTAGGATTGGAGAGTTAAAAGATTGGATATATGCTATGAGACATTGAGATATTGTTTTCTTTTATTTCTATTTTATTTTAATTTATTTGACAAGAATGTAATAAATTAGTGGATTTTGGTATAGGCTTGATATTTAATTTTGAGATGATGATTTAATTTATGTCAAACTATTAGTTTATGTGAATGGGAATGCCAAGACATGTTTATGAATTATTTTTAGGTTTATGGAATTATGAAAATTTTATTACAAGTTGATTATAGAATATGGATAGTTATGATTTATTATATGTAATTCCACTGTGTATGAATGAAAAGAATGATAAAAAAAATTATATGCAATTTGCAGGTTAAGAATGAATGAATGAATGTTTAATGTCATGTGTTGAAATTCAATAAGATTCACTTAAATCAATCATATCATATTTTATAATGGATAATTTCATGAGGATTCTTGTCAATTCGATTTTAGATCCATGTCAATTACATATCTAACATATGGATTTCAAAGGAAAACTCCTTGGATCATTCAATAAAGAGAACCATGAGATCAAACCATACTTAGATTCAATTTTCATAGCTATTCACATGAGATTTCAATAGATAATATGAATTCATCAAAGGAATTTAATATATGTTTTGGAAATAGCATTCAACTTACATGGAAGTAATTTATAATCATAGAAATCATCAAGTTAGAGTAAGACTCCCATGATTTCAAAATCAAAAGCATTCTAACAATGGAATTCACCATTAATTCACATAAATCTAAAAGAAACAAAGAAGGAAATGACATTAGTTTGCAAGAGTACTGACAATCCTTATCTTCTTCT
>JAOXJP010231281.1:0-10654 GCA_025762735.1 Platanus orientalis | reverse complement strand
ATACTACATATTTTTTTTGACAGGTGCAAACACCTGAAGACATCCTCAATGCAGATCGCCTTATTTTTCCTGGGGTTGGGGCTTTCGCTACAGCAATGGACGTGTTGAACCAGAATGGGTTAGTTCTTTTATGTCATCTAGTTTATTTGTTGCTGTAGGTGAATGATTCCCTTCATATTTTCATTTTGAAACATTGTAATGATAAGGACAGTTTGGACATAACGAGTGGGTTTTGGCTAGCTTAAGCAACTCAATCTTCAGAGTTAGAAAATTCGGTAGTAGAAGTGATTGTGAAGGTAATTTTATAATGCTGAACAAAGATGAAGTGGTTTGTGAAGGTAAAGACATGCTTTGACACATGCATCAATCTAGAGAAAAAGGGAGTTATGATGCTTTACATCTAGAGTTCTTATAGTGAGTTTTCATTGAAATTTGTTCATGTACATGAACTAAAAATTTTGCTGGCTATACAAGTGCATTCTATTTATATTTTGGTGAACCTTGTTAAAGATCTTAAAGCCATTAATGAACATACTACATTTGTAAACTTAGTTACATGTGGTGGGCCCAAGGGTAGGGAAGCGAGGAAGTGACAGATTGCTAAAAATTTGATGATTGATGGTGCCTAGTAATTGTTTGTACAATAATAGGGAAAGTGTAGAATATTTTGGTTTACAATTTGAAAGATATAATGTTACATTTGGAGATATGTGAGGTGCATGGGAAACAATGGTTTAAAATAATGAGATTGTGAATGTGATCATTAAGTTTGCAATTGCAGCCACACATTTCAAAATGAGAGATGAACTTTTGGTGACTTCCCAAAGTAGATTGTATGGGAGCTAGATAGAACTTTTTCTCCTTGCAAGCAAAGAGCTACCGACATGCAAAGGTTGGAAAGTTATATTGGGGGGAGCTTGATCACAACACAGTCTATTAGCTTGGTTGTTTGCATTAGTAAATGAAGGAGGAGGGACAATAAGTAAAAGGAAAAACTCTTTGATAGAGGAAGGAAAATAAAATTTCGGTTAAAGAAATTGCTGTTTTGTGGAATGAGATAATCAATTATATTAGAAGAATGATAAAGTGCATTTTTTAAAATCTTAAGGGAAAGGCAAATTACAAAAGAAACTTTTTCTTGGAGTGCCAAGGTTGAGGAGCTCATCGGTGACCAAGCGGTCTTGTTAAAAGGCTTTGAGGAGGGAAAAATATATACATGTAAAAGGAAGAGAACTTTGTAGAGAGGCCAAGCTTTTAAGGTGATGATGGCCTTTTCCTACAAGTATGAAAGTTGAATGTAAACAAGAAGTTTAAATAAAAATGGCCAATAGGAGGGAAGAAACGGAGATATGCTCGAAGATAAACAACTTGAAAGCATTTTCCAAAAAAAAAAAAAAAATTATATATGATGTGGACATGGTAGCTCAAGTGGGGCTTACATGGGAGCTGGGTGGGACCCACACATGTGCAGCCTTTGATGGGGTCGTGGGGAGCATTTAGGTAGCAACATTATTTGGATTTTTGAGTTAGGGTCTTATTAGGACTTTTTTTTTTTTTTTTGGTACTGACCTCTAGGGTCTATTCTACCTCTGGTAATTTTCTGTTTGTTTGGAGTTTTATTTGTGAAACATGTTAAAAATTATAAATTTTTGAACTAAACATAAGGTAGATAGGCTCTAACTAACATAATGTAAATTAAATATTTTTTTTTCCAGATTTTTTTGATTTTTTTTTTAGGGCGATCCAACTGATGGCCGATCCACAGTGGATCGGATCGGGATCGTCCGAGGCCGATCCCGAGATTTTGATCTATGCTCAAGAACACTTACTGTGGGTTTTCTTGAAACCAGAAAAATTTCAGCAACCTTTTTTTTATTACTTTTATCCCTTTCACCCAAAACTTAATTCCATTCAAACCTAAGTCCTCCATCATCAACTAAATCCACCCATATCACTTTCTTCAATTTCCAACCTAAAAATCTCATTTTCTTGAATTTTCCCCAATTTTCAAGAACCTTACAACCAAAAAACCCACCCTTGCAGCCGTCCATTCTAAATCCCATTTCCTTATAATTTTATTTCATAGAACCATTCTCCCACATAAAAGAGGAGGTGCGGCTAGGTGTCTCCTAGTGTTCCCTAATTTTTAGGATTTCAAATTTGAAAACCTAAATTTTAGGGATTTTTGGCATTCGTGAATTCTTCTTGCCACTTCTTTAATTTCTCTTCAATTTCTTTTAATTCTTTACTCATCATTTGTTATTAAGGCAATTTTGATTGAATTTATTTAATTATTGCATGCTTTCTTGAAAAGTTTGACTTCTTAAATTATTTTCTTTAATTTTCAGCATATATCAATTTCAAGATCCAATCTTTCTTGCATCAGAATTGATTTTAGGCTTTTGTTCATCAATTAATTATTGTAAGAGCCTAATCCCATTGGGATCTTACAGTAGGGATGTAAACCAATTGCTACACCTATGGATTATAATCAAAAGTTTAGGGAAGGTGATGGAGAGACTTATTAATACAGAATGATACATGCAACTGGTGGTATGATTACTTTATCTGTCCTTGATGCGACCTAACATTGCTTTTGCTGTGAGTGTTACTATTCAGTTAATGCACACTCTTACCACTGTTCATATGGAAGCTATGTGTTGGATATTGAGATACTGTTAAGGAAGTCCAGGCCATGGTCTATTGTTTACTAAGAAAGCAGGATTCCAAGTAGAGGCATATGCGGCTGGATTACATGTAGAGGCATATACAGATGCTGATTGGGCAAGCTCTATTTATGATATGTGGTCTACTTCTGGATATTGTACTTTTGTTAGGGAAATTTGGTCACTTGGCGGAGCAAGAAACAAACAGTAGTTGCTTGTTCAAGTGCTGAAGCTGAATACAAGGCTATGACGCATGGTGTAGGTGAGCTATTGTGGCTGAAAATGCTTTTGTCCAACTTGGGCTTTCCTATTCCAGGTCCAATGCGTTTATATTGTAACAATAAGGCAGCTATTAGCATTGCATATGATGACCGGATTAAGCATATTGAGTTTGATTGCCGTTTTATTAAAGAAAAACTCATGACTAGTCAGATTTGTATTTCGTTTGTGAAGACAGATGAGCAGCTGGCAGATTTATTCACTAAGGGTTGAGCAGTCCTGTATTTCATAGCTGTGTTAGCAAGTTGTGTCTGTGCTCCATATACAAACCAACTTGAGGCGGAGTGTAGAGGTCTATAGTCTTTAGTGGGGACTTAATGGTCCTTTTAGTTGGATGTATACATACAAGGGTACGCCTGGTATTATACACTGTAATTCTATTATATATTATAATGGAATACATACGTATGAGGAATAAGCCTTATCCCCAAACAGTTGGGATAAGGCTGTTTGTTGTTGTTGTTGTATACGTATGAGGAATTAAGAACCTCATACAATTCTCTCAACAACTCTCTCTCTCTCTCTCTCTCTCTTCATGCTTCTTCTTCTTAATGCAGGATTGGCTTTGGATCCAAGATCTCAACTCGGAACTAGGAGTTAAGCGTAGAGGCTCTTGAAAGAATCAACACCTTCAAGAAAAGGAGAAGAGTTGGAATCTGCACCAAACAATATGCTAGAGCATTAATTGTACTCCTTATCTGATTCTTCTTTACTAATCTTAGAAAATCTTTAACTACTATGAAATAACTAAAGAAACTCCTAATAGAAACAAAATTTTAAGATACATAATTCAGGTCCAAAATGATACCCTGCTACATCTGATTTGCATGATCTTGGACTCGTTGAAAAGGTAACTGACCTAACTTTAACATGACACTGAAATTAAGTCAAATGAATAACTTTAACCCTCGAAATAAAGGCATAGAAAAAGTGATGGGGGTAGGATTTTCACTTTCCTACAAACTATCCTATTACAAGTAAGGCTCTTAAAGTAACTTATACTTGAATTACAAGTCAGACTCTTAAAGTTACTTACACTTACTAGCACTAACACAAAATGAACTTAAATAAGTTCAAATTAGCATTTTGACTTCTTCATAAAAAAAAGGACTTGAAAATATTTTAAGAGCAAAGAATCCCAAAATACCCTTGTGATTTCAATGTGGGAGTTTTAAATATTAAAAAATCTGGAAGGAGTCTAACTTAATTACTCTAAACGCAGTGCTTAAATAACTTCCCTTGGATTGACTGGCTGCTTCTGTGGACTTCAAGGGCCCCTCTTATGGTCCCCGCTTGAAACTTGAGCACATTCTCTAAATTTTTTTTTCCTTGGACTCACTCTTTTGGAGTAGCACCTTGTATGAGGATTCTTCTTTCAATTCCCTTAAAGAAACCTAGGCTTCAAAGGTGACTGAAGAGGCAATTTTTCACATCATCTTCCAACTGCATAAAATTCTTGAATTGCCATCAAGCAATTTACCTAAAGTGGAATGGTGAAACATGATCCTTGATCCTGACTCCAAATGGTTGCGTTGAGGCTCAGATGATGAAAATGATGATATAATAATTTTTTTAGTAGTTTGTTATGTATACTAAATCACATTGGCAATAGTTGGTGGTCAAATCTGTCTTTCAAATTGCTCTAGATACCCATATGCTATCCAATTGAAGGTTTAGTTGTATTGGGGATAAGTCAGTGTGAATTGTTTGGTTTGATGTGTAAACCTTAAGGTCTTGACAACCTACTTGTGGGCTTTGACAAATATATATATTGAATTGCTATGATTATTTTGCAAGTAATTATGAGGGAAGGTTAATATTATTCGTGGTTGTTTAGAAGAAGCAAGTCCAATTGCTAATTTATAAAAGGCCTACATAATTTGAATCAATCTGTCATCTTTTATTCAGTGATTGGATTTATGTCTATTTACATGGTTATGACTGTTTTGTTCATGCATATGGAAGTTTCTAATGAATGCATTTTTTGCAGGATGGCTGAAGCACTCTGTACCTATATACAAAAGGATCGCCCTTTTTTAGGCATCTGCCTTGGACTTCAGCTACTTTTTGAATATAGTGAGGAGAATGGAACAGGTTAATGTTTGATTCATATATATATACACTTTCTATCATTTTCTATGCTTTTAGTAATTCCCTTGAATGCTTTCTTTCACATGGCTTGAAATCATTAGCTTATAGTTTCTCTTTTTCCAAGTCATTTTGATTACTTGATGACAAATAATTCATGGAAAGATGGTATATGCTGTCAACACACTTACCCCTGTGATTTGCATGATACCCTAGGTAGAAAATGCTTGCATCTTGAGTGATATGTAGAACACACAATTGCGTCATTCCCTTTGGTTCATTGCCTTAAATGCATTCAAGACCTTGTCTCCCTAGTCAGTATTGTATTGGAAATATTGCCTTATCTAGAAATCCAGTATTTGTGTTATGGCCATTTTGGGATTAAGTTTGCTACCTTTCTTTTGGGTTTGTCCCCTAGCTGATATGTGTACTCTTAGGGGTTCTTTTAATTGGTTACTCATAGGTGATAATTGACTGGCTGTCTTTTGGGGTCCCATGTCTCCGTTTTTTTTCTCTCTTGTTTCTTTCCCATGTTGCTCTGTACCCCTCCCCCCTTTTTCTTCCCCCATTCCATGAAGTTCTTGTTAATTAAAAAAAAAAAAAAAAAAAGTAGTAATAATTGATTGGCTGTGTTGTGTCTAACCATAATTCAATTTTTTGGCGCCTACTTTTTGGTGTGGCGATATAAATTACTTAGATAATACAGAAGTTCTAAAATTTTCACTAATATATGTAAAAATTCAAACTTTTCTGCCAAGCTAAAACCCACCTAAAGCTTTTAACTTGCTATAATTTTTGGTATTGTTAATTCTAGAGGAAAACCAACCACTCCACTTCAATCCTTTGTGGTAAACAATATTGCTTAGTTTCTATTTATAATTAAAAATTACATATTTCTAAAATGGTAAAAAACACAAGATTTCGCTGATACCATATTTTTGATGGAATTTTGAGTGGATTTCTATAGATATCTGCTAGAGTTTGTAAGTGTGAAGGATGGAGAAGAAGAGAGTGAAGAGAGGAAATTGTATGAGAGAAAAATTGGCTCTCCCTCCATATGTATGATACTTTTATTCCAAAGGAGATTACAATACAAGAGGGGTATATTTACAAGTATGCCATCATATATTCAAATACAATGGCTTAGGACTGTTATGTGATTAGACCACATGGAGAAGAAGTTTCCCAAGGACAATCCCTTGGTGAAAAGGCTGGAGACGAATCTTCTCACATGGAGGATTCAGTGATGGTTTGACTCATGAAAAGCTTTCTAAATATTGAACAAATATCTTTCAAGTTTTGGATGGAAGATCACCATGGACCTAAGTTGTTTTCCATCACGGAGAGGGCCAAAGGTCAACCTCATGTGATTTCCTTCGATGGTGAACTTTGCGAGTGAGTGGTAGGGTTCCTGATTAGAGCAAAGGATGCAAGAATGGATGTTGGATTTTGGGAGACTTTTCATTCGAAGGGTGCTACTCTATTTTTGACGAGGGTCTTGAATACCTGGGGTTGGTTTATCAAAGCTACCTAATGTTAGAAGGACAAGAAAAATGTGCTCATTGTCATTCCTGCAAATTCTGATTTTTTAGGATGGTCCAACATTGCGTTGATCTTGAGACAGACGATGGACTTGAAGAAAGAATCTGTTAACCCCCCCTCTGATTTAAATCGGAGGTGGCTCCGATAACTCATGCAAAATCCTTTTTGCAGAAGGTTGTTGGGGGGATGGATCATCATTAGGAGTTAGTTTCACAAGATAAAACTCAAGTGCAGATGGTTGGGGGGTCGTATTGTCAGCGGGAGGAGGTAATTCTTTGTGAGTTGTGGGGTGTTTTTATAAACTGGGCTTTGATTGAATCTAGGGTGATTTTAGAGAGGAGACTTGGTAATAGAGACTTGAGCTTTTCTCCTGTGGGAATGCTGTTAAACAAAGCCCTTTGTTTCCTTTGAATGCTGTGGATGTTGAGGAATTACTGACGAAAGTGCCGATAGATTTTGAAGAGGGGATCATCCTTTTGCGACGTTGGTCTTCAGCTTCTAATGCAATCTTGGTGTCCATGCTTTAGGGGGAAAGATGGATTAGGGTATGGGGTTTACCTAATAATCTATGGTAGCCCGAGTGGTTCGGGCAAATTGGTGAGAAGTGTGGTGGGTTCATTGAGGTTGATGATTAGCGATTGAATTCCTGCTCTTTATTTGCTCTGCGTCTCAAAGTGGTTGGAGGTGATCTTAGCTTGATTCCCAAGGTTTTGGTGGTACGGCTTATGGGAGAGGAGTGTATATTGGTTGTTGAAGTGGAGATTTTCTCCACGTTTTACAATTCCGGTGAGATTGGCGGAGGTGGGAAGAGAAAATCGTCAAAGGTTTATGACGACCTAGGAAAAGACTTCTATGCCCTTGGAAATGGGCAGGGCTTTCAAAATTCTAAATTTGAACAGGATGGGCCTTCGAATGGCAAGCCCATGGATCCTTAGCCCTAAATCAATTGGACTAATGGGTGTGGCCCGTACTAGAGGTGGGTTAGGAAATTGGTCCAACCCGTTAAGCTAATGGTTCGAATTGAACTTGAATCGAGCTCTACTTACTCATTGGGGAAAAATTGATTCTTTCCTCTTCTTTCACCCAAATTTGTGAAAGAGTCATAGGAGGAGAATGACAATACAAGTGGATTGCTGGGGTGCTGCAAGGGGGAGATCAGTGGAAGCTCTACAAGTGCAGCGGACAAGGGCGATGACGATAAAGATGGTTTGTTAGCGTGTAGTAAGGGGAGATCTGTTGAATCTTTACTTGTGAAGGGGATAAGGGAGATAAGGGCATGTTGAAACCATTGTTTGAGACGGATCATAATGATCGGGAGGTGTTCATGGCAGTGGAGAATAGCCTTTGTGTTGACTTGAGGATTGGATGCTCGAGCTCTTCCCGGAGGGGAAGGGGCACATCGTTGGATTTGAATGATGGAAGAGGTGGAGGTCGTTTCGTAGACAATATTTGTCACCAGTTTTGCAGAAACGAAATGGATCTGGTTTTGAAAGGGGATGGTCAAAGGAGGAGGAGAGAACTTGCTTTGTTGATGATGATATGACCCTAGGCAGTGAGGTTGCTATGTTCACTACACCTAACAGTGTCCAGGGGAACCTTATTAAGGGTGGTTGAGGTGTTGATTCTCGAAGGGTATCGTCCAATTTGGAAGAGGAATACCTATCGCAAGATGATGGTGAGGGGAAAGGACATCAAGAAGGGATGCTTGATGTATTCCTTGATGGTTATGGGCGACTGGTCAATTATCCATCTACTACTGAAGCTGTGATTATAGTTCACTTGATTATCGAGCAAGGATCCCGTAGAGATCATGCTGAATTCTAAATCTATTAAAGAACCTGTTGTTCCCTCTATTTATCTAGCTATTTCGGAAGTTGAAAGCTCTATTATTCAATCTCTTGTGTCTGCTTCTCATGCTCGTTTATTTGGTTCTCTTGGGATGATGGAATGGAAGCTTCAACGGGGGGAAGGTCTGAAAGGAGGTGTAGAGGACTTTTTTGGAAGAGGTTAACAGTGATGAGGAGGTGGATAAATTTATTAGGTAGATGGGGTTTATTGTCAGTGATGGGGATGACAATGAGGTTAAGCTTTCTAAATACCTCAAGATGTCGGATGGTAAGGGGAAGGCAAGCAAGATGGAACATGGTAACAGGGAGCTAAGAAAGTTGGAATCGGACATGAAGGATGGATCTATGGGGTTTGTGGGGGAAAGTTGAAAAGGACAAGAAGATTGAGCTCTTTAAAGGTTACCTAATGTTAGTGCTATCTTGGAATGTGCGCGGGCTGGGTGGTGTAGAGAAGAGAAGATTGGTTAAGGATGCGATCTAGAGTTGTAATCAATATGTTTTGGTGATTCAAGAAATAAAGAAGGAAGAGATGTCCATTTGGCTGGTTAGGTGGGTTTTCGGGCATGAGCTTTTTGAATGGTGCATGGTGCCTGCTTTGGGCACTGTTGGTGGCATCTTGTGTGCTTGGAATCCAACTAGTGTGTGCTGATTAGAGGAGGTTAGACAAATTCTTGGTGTTGGGCAGTTGGGAGGAGTTTTACCTGCACTACTTCTAAGAGGTAAGAAACAAAATTAACCTCGGACCATTGACCTGTGGTGTTGCAAACTAGTGCTCGAAGCATTGGGCCGAAGCCTTTCAGGTTTAAGAACATGTGGACTTCTCACTCCTCTTTTAAGGATATGGTTCACCTATGGTAACGAGTGCTATGTTGGGGGGTGGGGAGGCTATTGTTGTAGGCCTTGTCTGTTATAATGTAAACCATGGGAAAAAGAGGGAAACTGTACGTTAACCCACTTTCATGTTGTTTGATGCATGGGGATACCGGATGGGAAAACTTGGTAAAACTACCTAGGGTGTTGAACCTTTCCCATGTTTTCCCATTTCTTCATATATTTGCTCATTCACCTAATTCCTACCAACATGGATGGGAATAAGAGGGGACGGGAAGGGAAGGAAATGAACAGTAACTTTTCTTTTCTTTCCCTCTCTCTCCTTTTCTAAGGTGGTTTTACTTTTCCATACTTTTCCCATGGTTTACCTTGTAACATACAAAGGCCTTTTTAATGAATATTCCTGACTATTTCATCCATCACGATCATACAGATGGGCTAGCAAATTTCCTGGGTATAAGGTTGAAATTCACTGAAGCAATACCAGAAAACTGGCATCTTTAACCATATCCTATAAAATTCTTTCTTAAGATGCCATGTGGCACTTCTAGAGCCCTCTCTACAACACATAAACTTTGATTTTTTTTTTTTCAAATTATTTTTATGATAAGTAGGCAACAGAACTTTCTCTGAGAAACACCAACATAATTTAGGGGGGAAAAGGGAGACAACTGAAATCAATCTCTCCCATTCCATTCATGCTAGATATATCTTGAATAATCTGAAACCATTCAACAATCTATATGCAAGCATGACAAAGTGTTCATTTTGTTTTCTTTTTGATGATTTGATCAGCTGAAAGTGGAGCAAAACAAAAATAATTTTTTAACAAAAGAACGCCAGTCCAAGCAACAAATTAAACCATTGGGCAATGTAAAATGAAAAATTATCCAGGTATAGGATTACACTTGAATTAGAATTTTAAGTACATGGTATAAGATAGAATGGAATGGAAGTAAGAGAGTTGCATGATCATCTCTCGATCTGTGTTAGAGATCTTTTTACATTTTTCTAACAAAGATGCAGCCAAATGGTAACCATTTAAAAAAAAAAAAATTAAGAAACCACAGACTGCAGTGCAGTAATATCCCCTTTGAAGCACCCTAAAGTTGCAACTGTTGTTTGCTGAACAGTTTGATCCTTAGCTAATCTTCCATTCTGTTGTCTGCACTGTTATAAAACCTTGCCAGGACATGGACCTTTACTTGGGTCTGTCTAACCTTCAGACCTGGCTCAGCATCTCAGATGATCAACCAGGGCAATGACAACCTGGGTAGCTCATGTTCAACCGGCAAAGGTCCATGTAGAGATGTGAGGAACAAATGGAATATATATATATATATATATATATATATATATATATATAGAGAGAGAGAGAGAGAGAGAGAGAGAGAGAGAGAG